>JARHVA010007574.1:467500-651495 GCA_037957365.1 Torreya grandis
TAGACACTTGTTAAGCCTATATTTAGTCAAGGGTTCCCTTTGATGATTTTTTCAAATATGGCTATTTTGTGAAACCTAACTTTGACATCTATGTGAACACAATTAATTTCCACATGACAATCACTGGGATATTTGAAATCTAATGGTCATGTGTTAAGCTTGAACTTTGACATTGCCATGAATGTCACCCTATGCCCTATGCATTTTCTCCACAAAAAACAATTCCTTTAGACTTTGTGTTTTAGCTTTTTACTCTCAAGCTATTTGTATCAAGCCAATCCCTTTAGACAAATTTACTTTGGCCACTTTCTTGAAATAAAAGGTCTTTGAGACTTTTATAAAGGTCCACTTTCTCAAAAAGATACCCTTCAAGATTGTTGCATAGGACACTTTGGCATGGAAATGACCATTTGAAACAGATTTGTGGCCCTTTTGGTGAAGAAAGGTAACCTTAAAAAAAAATTTGGGACACTTTTCTTGAAGAATTATCCTTTGAAATTTCTATTTGAGACACTTTATTGAGAAAAGACCATTTTGGAAAAGTGTATAGGGCCATTTCATTGAAAATGTACCTTTCAAGATTTTTACTTTAGACATTTTGGCAAAGAAATATCCTTTAGGATTTTTGTGTTGGATAAAATGTCTAAAATAAATCAAGTATTTGGGACTTTTTTTGGACAAATTTTCTCAAATAATTCCTAACACTTAGTCAAAATGACCCAAAAAAACTCCTAAAATAAATGTTAGCACATAGTTGAATGAAAGAATTAAACTTAGCCAAAAAATAAAGCCCGAAAGAATTTGTACTTAGCCTAAAAAAGGAAAATACTTGGACCTATTTTCACTTAGCCCAAAACTTGAATAGTAATTGGATTTTTAAAGCTTACATGGTCCTTCAAATTTGTGCAAGAAACTATTTCTTGATCCTATGAATGGATTGAATGGTTCTTAAGGCTTTGTGTAGGTTCCCTTAAGATATTGAATACTATGGACATTATGTAGACCTTCTTAGATCCTTTATTTCCATAAGGACACATCCAGGACCTTGCTTAGCTCATCCATTAAGGTGGAAGACTTGTACATGGGCCAAAAATGGCCAACATATTTGGCAACTTGTAAGGAAACATGCTTGTTATGCTTTGAGGACCTAGACCATATTGCCTTGTTTGATTTATTAGGCATGGATTCATAGCCTCTAATTGATTAGGTTGATCCTTTTTGGAACCTCTCCTCTTGATGTAACAAGTACCAAACAAAACAAAATGCCTAAGACACTTTAAAAAGGAAATAATAGAATAGAAAGGAAAAGTGCAAAAGGCACTTAGAGGAAAGTATGAACCTACCTAATATGTACAATATGTTATAGTGGATTCAATGATTTGAATAACAAGGATTAAAATGAATGACATTGAATTGGATGGGCAATACCTCTCTATCTAGTTGGGCAAGCTGAAAATCATTATGTTCTCTACATCCATGGATCAAATAAGGACCATTCCACAAGCTATCAAACTTTTTATGATTATCTGGTTTGGCCTTATTTGAGTCCCATTTGGGGACTAAGTCCCCTTCTTCAAAGCTCCTTATTTTAGCTCTTTTGTCAAATCTCTTTTTGACCTAGGCTTGAAGAGACTCTAGTGTTTTCATATCAAGGTCCCTGGTTTCTTTAAGCTACATGAGTTCTACCATTCTCATATTCATGGGATCATCCTCTACCAACTCAAGATGATGGGATAATTCTAATGCAGGTAGTTCAAGAGAAATGGGTAACTTGGCCTCCCTTCCATATACAAGGACATATAGAGAATTTTTAATGGTAACTTTGGAAGTCACCCTATCAACCCATAAGGCTATCTTTAGTTTGGCATGCCATGTTCTCTAATTCTCTTCCATATTTCTTTCAATGATTCTTAGTAAATTATTATTTTTGGACTCTACCAATCCATTTCCTTGAGGGTATTAGTTGGAAGAGGTGATAAATTAGATGTCCATTTTGAGAGCCCGTTCACTTTTCTTCAAACTAATGAATACTAATGCATTATCAAAAATTATATTGGTTGGGATACCAAACTTGGTCACAATGTTGTCATAGAAGTCTAAAACTACACCCTCATTAGCCTCTTTCAAATCAATGGCTTTCACCCACCTAGTGAAGTAGTAAATTATAGTGAGCACCCGTATATGCCCTACACTTGATGGTGGATTGATCATCCCTATGAATTCTAACCCCTATTACATGAAGGGTTTCTCCACATGAATTGGATTAAGTGAGAGCTTCTAATATCTACTTTCCAACAAAGAGGGCATACTTATAGAATTTTATAATCCATGCATGAGCATATTTAAAGAGGTTGGGCCCATAATAACCAACCCTCACTATCTTTGCTACTATGGTTATAGGTGTAAAATGGCTTCCTGTAGGTCCATCATGGAACTGATTTAAGAGTTTGGTCACCTGGTCATTATCTATGTACCTAAGGAGTACCCCATTAAGATATTTTATAAAAAGAGTACCATCCACTAATGCATAAGGTATGGACTAAAGTTTGAAATACCTTCTTTTTTCTCTATCCAAACCTTGGGGACATTCTCCTATCATCAATAAATGTGTCATGTCATGGAGCTAGCTTCTATGAAATGGAGGTATATCTACCTATGAGTTATCTTATGTCAAGAAGACAAATTCTTTCTCTTATTTAAGATCTTCCACCATGTGTTCACATAAGCCCTTACCTCTGACCAGATTGGTGACCTTGATCTCCACATCATATTCCATGACTTTGGTGATCCAATTTGCTCTCTTCTCATTTAGATATTTGTTGAGTAAGTCCCTAACTCCAAGATGAGACACCATTAGATGAATCCTACTATTAGAGAGCATTGGTCTAAACTTATTGAGAATCCTCAAGGACATAAGAACCTATTTTTCAATAAAGGTGTACCTCTCCTCATATCCTTCCAACCCTAGACTAAAAAAGGCAATTGGTTGATCCATCTTTTCACTATTATTTTGCATCAACATAGTTGACATGTTATAAACATTGAAAAAGGTATATAACATGACATCCTTTGAGTATTCAAAATTTATGAGTGAGGGAGCTTGGGCAATGGCCTATTTAATGGCCTCAAATGCATCTTTTCCTTCTCTTGACCAAGTAAATACTTGGCTTTTCCTTAGTATGGTAGTGATGGGTTTGAACAAGTTTTTAAAACCTAGTATAAACCTTCTCACAAAGTTTATTTTCCTAAGGAAGCTTTGAATTCCTTTCTTATGCTTGGGTAGAGAGAGTGCTAAGATAACACTTAGCCTTTTAGGGTCAATAAATAGTCCTTTTTAAATAATGTGACCTAATAGTTTGCCTTCATGAATGAAAAACACACATTTTTTGGGATTTAAAGAGTTCCCATACTCTCTGCATCTTTGGAAAATCAACCTTAGATGATCCATGTGTTCACTGGCATTCTTGGAGAAAAGTATGGTTTCATCCAAATAAATTAGTACCATTTGATTTAGGAATCCTTGAAAGGCCATATCCATGGATTTTTGAAAGGTCACCCATACATTTGGTAATCCAAAAGGCATCTTTTGGTAAGTATATGTGCCCCACTTGGTGGTGAAATTAGTCTTATATTGATATTCTTCCCTTACAAGGACTTTGTTGTAACCTAAATACCCATCCAAAAGGGAAAAATGTTTTGCACCTGTAACTGCCTAAAGAAGCTACTCCATGGATTGTAGAGGGTAGTGTTATTTAAAATAGACCCTATTTATATCCTTAAAGTTAACATATAGTCTAATCCCCCCATTCTTTTTCAATACAGGCACCAAATTTGCCACCCATGATGAGTGCTTAATTAGAAAAAAGATCTTGGATTCAATGAACTTGGTTAGTTCTTTCTTCATAAGCTCTTCTATTTTAGGGTTAATGGGCCTTTACTTTTGCCTCACAGGCTTGGCATTAACCTCTAGTTCTATGATATGTTGGGTTAATTTCAGATCAAAACCTCTCAAGTCTCTATACACTCAAGCAAATATGTCTAAATACTCCTTATATATCTCTATGAAATCATGCCTCTCAGCTTTACTGCTTACCTTCCCAAGCTTGAGAAGTTTGTCTTTGAAGATAAAGACCCTTCCATAGTTCTTCTCACTAGTTGACATTACTATTTTATCTTTTCTCATATGGTATCCTTCATGAAAGAGACCTTAAAGGGTAACCATCCCTTTGAGAAGTTTATTAGATCTTAATTTAACAATTTTCTCCCCATATTGATGTGGAAACTTTTCTTGGTTGATGGAGGAGAACTCTACTTCCTACTACAAAAAACACACAGTTTATTTGTCATTTTCAAAGACTTTCTAGTGAGCTTCATTATATGGCACTAATGTTCTTACCACCACTTTGACATGTGGTTATATCTTGGTCCTTTCCAATTCATTGGGGATATCAAACTAGGCTCCCATAGCTGCCAACCTATCAGCATGTTGATTCTAGTTCCTTGGCACAACTTGAATGTTGAAGGCCTCAAAATCCTCAATTAGATCCCACACCCTATATTTATAGGACCTCATCAAGGGATTATTTGTAGTGCCTTTGACTTGGTTCACTATGAGCTCACTATATACATATACTTGTAATTTTTTTATTCCTCTCTTATTGGCCCATTGAAGGCTATGGATTAGACCTTCATATTCTATTGCATTACAAGAGAAATTAAATTGGAACCTATAAGAAGAGAAATACTTACCATTTGAGGGAAATACCAACATTACACTTGAACCCACTCCATTTTTTCTCCTTGAACCATCAAAGAACAATTTCCATATGCCATTAGGGTTTTCTTGAGGTCCAATGAGGGATGGCATGGACTAATTTTCTTCATGTAGTAGATAGACACCCATATCTCTTTCTTCAATACCTTCTAAAGGGTTGAAAAATTGATTGTCCAACCATAGCTCATCCAAGAACATGCCTAAAATCTCTTTAGGATGAGTATTCATCTCTTGACAAACTAAAAAATCATCCTCATCTAGGATAGTATAATTGAGGTTTATGCTATCTAGCCTACAAGGTTTTATGTGGAATTATGTAATGGGTTCAGCCTTGATTGATACATTAGTACCATATCTAGTCTTGAATGCCATGTATGACCCATATACTTCAAGATAACCTCTAATATTTTTTGTGACTTCTTTGGATAGGCATAGGGAAAAATGAGGAGGTACATCAAGGATCAACACATCTTAAACCACTAAGACACTAAGACAAGCATGTAGGGTTAGATTCAAAATTTTGATGATATCAAATGGATTTGTGGAAGAACCATCAAACTACAGAACTCCCTTATTTTGTGTCTCATATTTGAGGCCAAGCTAATCATCTATGGCCTTTGGCATTAATGAGGTACTAGCCCCATTATCTACCAAATAATTATGCACCAAAGAGTCACCAATGATTACTAAAATTTATAATGGAGGAGGCTTGACCACCTTACTTGAATTTTCCTAAATAGGGCATTTGGTTCCATTGGTGAGAACTTCATTCACCTTGATTGATTGCTTACTTGAAACTATGGTGACATTGATTTTTTCACTTGATCAGGCATGGAAAGCATATCCCATATTGGCACAATCACAATAGATTTTTTCATTTATTCAACAATGTTAATGGGTGAACTGCCAACATTTTCTTGTGTATTGGGAACCACTACTATTTTTTTGAACCTATGGACTTTGGGGAACAAAAGGAGTCTTTTGATTTTAATTTTTAGGATACACTAGGACCTTTGGAGTGATAATAGGCTCACTCAGCTTTGGTATTAAAAGAGTAATGGTAAGAGGATATTTGAATGCTCCCTAACTACCATCCATGTTCCTTATTTTAAATCTTGTATGTGATACCATTGACACATAGGCCTGGCTAGAACTAGCCTACTAATTAGATGCATAACACTCTTCTTACTCACTGATAACCATCATAACATCTAGTTGGTCTAGTCCTTGATTAGACCCTTGGTCTTGTGGAGGCTTCTTTTGCCTTGTCATCATAGAGGCCTCTATGTTTTAAGCCATTAAGGCTTGATTATATCCATAGTTAATAGCCTACTACCATTTATCATTAAATGCTTGGTTAAAGTCGATATTTGGGATAATGGATTGTCTAAAAGACTGACTTCAAGGTATGGTTCCCTCAGCTTCCTGGCCCACATTATTTTGAATAAAAACCAAAGTGTTGGAGGTGTTTACAACATTTGGATTAAATTTACTATGTCTATGGTAGCTAGGCTACCCTTAACCTTGGTTCTAGCCTTGGAAATTTCCCTTATAGGGTGGCCTATTTCCTTGATAAGACTACTACTGAGATTGATATGGAGCTTGGTAAGGCTTATTGTATTGAGCTTGTTGCCTTTTAACATTCACTACATCATTTCCAAAGGATTGGAGCATGCTCTTAAGTTCAAAATAGTTATTTTTCTATTGGAAATCATTAGATCCACTAGTGGAAGCCTTTTCTTGCTTAGGTGAAGGTATAATAACAATTGTTGGTGTTGGAAGAATGACATCAAGTGGAGGGATAATAATAGGAGGTGGTATGATCTCAAGAATAAGAGGAATTAGGGGTTTAAGAGTAAGTTTTTCATATTGAACTAGATAATTATCTACTTTAATGTCCACCTCATAAGCATTTGGTAATGCATTCCCTCCTATGGATTGAATCATCACTACTATGTCACTATTTAAAGCCTTTAAGTAGTCTAGGAAGGCAAAGTTGGGAGTTGACCTAACATAGGCTATAATTATATCCCACATTTTTTGGAACCTTTTGTTGAAGCCTTGCATGAATTTATGGGGATATCTTTTGATTGAGGTCAATTGCTTTGCTAGTGAAAAATGGTCACTTTTGTCAACAAATCTTTTACACAAGGCTACTCCTAGCTAATCCCATGATTGAATAGAATTAGGATCTAGGACTCTATACCAATCAAATGATTTATCCTTAAAGGATACATCTAATAATCTAATGGATATATTTTATATAGTGATATTATGAATATTTCAAAAATTAGTTATGTCTATGAGGTGTTTAGAAAGGGTTGTGGCTTGGTCTCCTATGAAATATGGGACACTTTTGAGAGATACTACTAACATGAGATCATATTGTGGTAGGTTAAGAGGACTCTCACCATTAAACCCCATAAATGGAAAATCTCTTTGAGGGATCATGGTAGCAAAAAGGGCTAATAAAGGTCTTCTTTCATAGTTAAACCTTATGATTGGTTTAGGAAAAGGGTTTCCTATGTGTGGGTGAGTATTAGCAAACCTTAACCTCTTAGATAAATTCAAAGGAAGATCAATAAATTCAAATGGAATGCCTCTAGAATATGATCTTGTAGTTACCTTTCACATGAAAGAAATCTATTGGTCTACCACCAAATTGAATGTTCTTTAGATCTTGTGTTTAGAGTTACTAGATACTATTTTATGTAGATGTCATGACTACAAATTGATCAAACCAACTTCAAACTTGATCAATACAATACAACATAATGTGGTCCCATTAGGCATGCCAAAACTATTAAGGTTCAAATCTGCACCCATGGGGAGGGTTCTTCAATCCCTTCCTAACTTGAGCTACATAATGGGAACAACCCTAGGTTGTGGGTATCTTATGGCTAGGTTAAACCTCTAGAGAAGGCTGACTTCCTCTTTGATGCTCACCTAAACTAATGTTGTCATAGGGAAAAGGGTTATAAAGGGGAGTAAGGGATTTTAATAAGGCTAAAGGGGTGATGTACTAATTTAAATGAGGTTCTCATATGCATGGAGTAAACACTAAGGAAGCATAAGATAATACTGCTTCACACAATCTCACAAAACATAGCTAGCTATATAAGTATTTCATAAACTAGGTTCAGGAAGAAATAAATACAAACAAGGAGTTCTAAGTCTCACTAAGAAATTACATTAATATCATAAAGAACACTAACTTGAACCTATAACTAGATTGAAGACACTAAGAAATGAGAAAGAAAGAAAGACCAATGACATGGAAGATTATCCTTCACAATGTCATAGCGTACATAATTCACTACATAATTTAGAGAGGAGAGATATGAAAATAAAATCTTTATTACTTCAAGAAGTCTTTCATACAAATTTTGATAGGGTCTAGCCTTATAAAAAATGAGTCTTTACTCTTAAATAGTTTAGAGAGAGTCATGATCAAAAAATGAAAGAGTCTGCTTCTAAATTTTTTGAGAGTAGTTTCTCCAAAATTTATAAGTATGAGAGGCCTTATAAAAGAGAGAAGGGTGGAATATATAGAATAAGAGGGGGAGAAAGAGGGAAAGAAGTTTGATCCAATTAGTGAGATATCATTTTTATTTAGCTGAGCTACCACCCCTTTTTAATAATTACCCCACCATTCTCCTTTTGTAATTAAGACTAATCTATCATGAACAAGCTAACTCTGCATTAGCTGAGTGAGATTCACTAGAAGACAAGAATCAATTCTACATGATGATGATCCATGATTTATGTTGATGAAGGAAACACTTCAAGAAATGAATGCTCCAATTGCTTGATCAATCAAGACACTATTCTTGTATTGAATGATCCAACTACTTAATTAATTAGAACTTTATTCCTATATTGATAAATGAACCCCTTGTTTGTCCCAATAACCCTTGAGTTATTTGGAAAATCCATGCAATGCTCAAGATACTTTCTCCAACCACCAGATCTCTATCTTTGACCTTCATGCCATATTCCACTAGACCTACATGTATGAAGATAAAAGCCTCATAACTTTGAATCTATATCGAGCCATGTTGCTTATGTATTGAGTGGTTGTTTGTTAGAGATAATGACCATGTCGAAGGATGAGTGCCTCTCCATTAATTTCATATACCAGTGCCTAATTTAAAACCTGGACCAGATCTTTTTTATAGATGGAAAACCAATATAAGGACATTAGTTTTCCTATAGCCATTTAGGTTGATGGAGACCTATAGATTATTTTGCTTATTTTGATATTTATTAGGTCTAAAAGACCTATTTTTACCTTTACAGAGCCTTACTATTAACACTTGGTCTTTTTAATGTATTCTAGTCTAACTCAAGTCTGCTTGAGCTCCTTTCCATTATATTTCCATCAACTTAGATCCAACTTGAGCTTAGTTATTTCATTTTTATGCCAACTTAGGTCCATCTCTTTTCTTTATTGACTCAATAAAAAAACCCTAGCTCTATTCTAGATTATGTTTGTTAGTAACCCAGCTCAACTCTTTTGACATTTTGACCATCATGCACTATCAAATTTGGGATCTGATTAAACATGGACCTCATATCATAGTCTATTTGATTGAATGTTATTTGTTCTTGAGATTTATCAATGCTTTGAACTACAATTGTGCCATTGATATTGCTCAGTACGAAGGAACATGCATTGTTGGATTTGATCTGGGCACCTAATATTTGGATACTTGTCAAGCTTACATTTAGTTAGGGGTCCTTTTTGATGATTTTTTTGAATGCCAATAGATATTTCATGAAGCCTAAATTTGACATCTACATGAACATATTGACATCAACATAACCATAACTAGGATATTTAAAATTTAATGTTCATGTACTAAGCTTGAACTTTGACACTAGAGCAAATGTCAGCCTACTCCCCATGCATTTTCTCCACAACAAACAATTTATTCAAACTTTATGTTTCAAATTTTTACTCTTGGGCTAATTTTATCAAGCCAATCCCTTTAGATAAATTTTATTCAATCACTTTCCCAAAAGAAAGGGTATTTGGGACTTTTTTAAAGGTCTACTTCCTCAAAAAGATACCCTTCAAGATTATTGCATAAGACACTTCAGCATGGAAATGACCCTTCAAAAAAGTATTTCAGCCCTTTTGGCAAAGAAAGCTACCCTTCAAAAAAAGTGTTTGGGACACTTTCCTTGAAGAATTATCCTTCAAAATTTCTATTTGAGACCCTTTCCTAAGAAAATACCCTTCAAGAAAAGTTTATAGGGTTATTTCCTTGAAAAAGTACCTTTCCATAATTTTTCTTTGGATCTTATAATAGAGAAATATCCTTCAATATTTTTGCGTCAGATAAAATTTCCAAAATAAATCAAGTCTTTGATTCTTTTGTTTCAGACAAAATGTCCAAAATAATTCTCAGAACTTAGTTAAAATGACCTAAAACAAATATCCCAAAAGAAATTTTAGCACTTGGCTAAATGAAATAATTGAACTTAGCCAAGAAACAAATCCTAAAATAATTTGTACTTATCCAAAAAAAGGAAAATACTTGGACCTATTGTCACTCAGCCCAAAACCCAAATAGTACTTAGATTTTTAAAGCCTACAAGCTCCTCCTGATTTGTGTAAGAAACTACTACTTGATCCTTTGAATGGATCAAATCATTCATGAGGTTTTGTACAAGTTCCCTTAAGCTCTTAAAGACCATGGAAATTATGTAGACCTGTTTGGATCCTTTATTGCCACAGGGACACCACCAAGACCTTGATCGGCTCATCCATTCAGGTGGAAGAATTGTATGTGGGCCAAAAATGGCCAATAGGTAATATAAATGAAGTGTTTAAAACTTTAGTGGTTGATATATTTTTACTTATCATTCATTTTTTTTTACTACATATTATAAGGGTTCTACATTTTTTATTATCTTAGTTACCTAGAATATGTGATGAGGGAAGAATGAGGTCAAATAGATCAATAGTTGACTTCTAAAAATCCTTCAGATGAATACAAGCATTACCAGGATCATTTATGAGTGTTTATATTTAAATTTTAGTGTGAAATTTCATTGTTATAACTTCTATAGATAAATGGCTCTTTCCCTTTATTATCCTTGCCTACATTCTTGAAGTCCTAAAATTTGGACTCCACCTCCTAGCTGATGATTGGGGTGGTAAGGGACACTAATTATGGGGCTCATAGGATAGGTCAAGATAGGATGGATCATGTGAGGAAGACAACATGATTAACATTTAGTTAGTTTCTTGTTGACTACAATACTTTGATCCATTGTTGATGTAGTTGATGCAACATGCTTTGTAATACATAATTTAACTTGTCTAATATTTTGGTCAAAATCATTTAATACTTATATATGATTGATGTTTCATTTAATTATAAATTAGTTATTATAATTCTAAAGTTTAATTGTATTGATTCAATACTCTCAAAATTTTTATTTACTCTATTAGATATTTAAATTGTAAATTTTACTTTCAGTTGTAGCATTATGTTTTAAATCATTGGATTATGTTATAAATTTTAGTGACTATCAACTATGAATGTATTCATTAGATGTTAAATCTAGATGTTATTTTATTCACTATAATTGCTTATTAAATCATGTATCATCTTTATTATATGAGAACTTAGACACTTAAAGTGAACTAATGAAGGTACCAACATATATTTACTATATGTTGCAAATTGGGAATCAATTAAGATTTGCTAAAAGAGTAAATTTTTTACTTAGCTTAATAGATTCCAGAATATTTATTCTTGCTTAAATTATCATTAATTGTTAGTCATTATATTCATAATTCAATTGTTACATTGTTACAAATTAAATTGTTCAATCTACTTTTGATTACAAAAGACTACCTATAGGTGCATTTGCTATAAAATGTTATTGTATTTAGTTCCAAATTCATTAATAGTTGTTCTACTTCTTGTAAAAAATTATTTTGTTAGCTTAATTTGGCTTGCATACTATTAGTAGGTATTTGATCCTTTATTTTTATAACTAATGATATAAAATTGAAAGCATTCCTATTGCCTAAGGTAATAAAATGAGTAAACGGATTGGAAAGGACTTATTGTTTACCATATTATGTCTTAATTCAAATTTATCTTTAAAACCATTAACACTTGGAAAAGAGGCAATTAAAATTGATAAGTATAACAGGATTTGTTATTAAGATATTTAGAATTTTTAATCAATGAAATTATATCTAAGTCAAATTTATTATGTTTTTTTCATAAGGATAACTCTATCTTAAATTATTTTAGTTATTAATGAATCTAAGATAAGATAGTTCACAACACTATTTCTTTTCTTTTATCAAAATGACCTGATTATGTTATTCCACTTAAATGGTAACCTAATTAGAATAGATAGTATATTCTATGGACTATAGGAAGGCTACTTAAAATACTCATTTGATATTTAATTTAGTTATAATAATATTAGTAGTTGTTATTCCAATTGTAATTCATACTCTTTCTATTCACAACTAAGGCATATAGATATTTGAGTATAAATATGAATAGTATAATGACAAAGAGGTTGCCTTCATTGAGTGAATTTTTTATCAAGTTAATGAATATAGTAAATCATGCTCAATTTGAGTAAATAGACCTATTAGTATTTTATTTATTACATGGTAATGAAGCACAATCAATGTTGATGTTCTTAAAGGAAAAGATTTTGAAAGTTAATGTATTTAATGAAGGACTATAGATTTTACAATTTTAAAATAAGTGGCATAATTTTACTAGTATTATGATTATGATTAAGTGACACGTAAAAAATACTAGAGAAATAACATCTCTATAAGACTATTTACAAGATGTTCTAGTGAGAGTATAATGCCACTATAAGCTGAAAGTATCATATCTGCTCATTTTTTTAATAAAGTGAAGCATGAAGTATGATGACCACATAAACATAAATCATGGTACAATAATATAAAATCAAGGATAGTAACATCATGGCCTTTCACATACATCAAGTATGTAAACATCCAATTGCATCTTAAGGGTGTATAAGCATAATGAAAATTCTAAAATCTATTCAAATCAGTACCATTACTTTAATTATATATAACAAAAGTTATGAACTTAACTTAGATTAAATTCATGTTTGAATAACATTGGTAACCTAAGTATTTAACTTAGTTATCCCAAGATTGAATAAGGGAAAGTTAACTACCCTAGCCTATAGTAGGTTTTCATGGATGTCAAATGATTAGGTAAGATAAGGACACCTAGTTGGTCCTATTGGGAAGGTGTTTGCTACCATATAGTTCTAGATATATCATTATGGATCGTAAATTGATACACCCTAAATTACATATGGATATCCCTAGGGAAATACTATCCCACGTAGAATCTTCTAGGGGTAATTATCTTGTATAAGGGTTGAATGCACATAAACATGGTGATAGGTCATGAAAAACCAAGTTTTAGGTTATAAATCATTTCAACTTTCACTGTAAATTATAAAATAAGGGATGCTCAATTTTGTTTTTGGGAGGTTCGTTTAAAATTATCTTTAGTATTTGTTATTTCATGATTTTTAAAAGGTTATTTATATATTTTTAGATTTGAATTTTCATTTTATTATGGCTTAACATATCTATTAGGTGTCCCAATATCAATATTATTCTCATCAATGAGGTCTTTAATATTATTCCTAAGCTTGAGACATCTATATGTAGAATGGCCAATACATTGATGGAGTCATAATATGAATTTCTATAAAAAAAAAATAGATTGTGGTTTAGACATGTCTACTTCCATTCATGGAGGAAGAGAGATAAGATTGCATTCAATATTATTTTTCAAAAATACATGAGGAGGTGTTGGTAACCTTGAAAATTATCTCCTTGGTGAAAAGTATAATTGTAGTTTTTGTGTTAGTTATGAGACAAATTTAACTGTGATATTAGCTTCATACTTGCTTTCATTATATTTTATCTTACAATTTGGTTTATTTTGAAACTTAATATTTAAAGTATAAGGATAATATGAATTATATTTGAGCTTGTTCAAGGTAATAAATTTGACCTCACACTCTTTAAATGTGTGGCAAGATTCATCAAAAGATTTGAATTTATCAAAAATAATTGACTATTGCAGTGGAGATAACAAAATTTGAGGGAATATATATTGGAGATCATTATCAACAATTTGATTTGTCATTTTTGTTAGCATAGTCTCATATCTTATAACATATTCACTAATTATTACAATACACCCTTATTTAAAAACTAATTTTCCAATGGATTGAAAGTTTTTAATAATCAAAGAAGAAGATCATAAAATCATCTAAGATCATACTTTGAGACTTTTTGTAATAAACATTGACAATAATTTGTCATTATCTGCATAGTCTAGACAAGATGCATGGAATGCATAGAATTTTTTTTCAAAGTCAACTTTGCCTTCATAAAAGGGAAGCTTAGGACACATAAATCCAACTAGTAATGGATAAGATGTAATTTTTGGTGCCAAAGCGTTATGTAACAATGGACATGAGTCAAAGTGGGGATAGTATGAGAAATAATTTGTTCAATTTGAGATAGCTTAGCTTGTAAGACAAGAATAATATGCTAAAGAGTAGTATTTTTAGAGATAATTAGAGTATGATTAGAATTATTAGGCATAGGTATGGATAATTATTGGAAACTAAGTAATGTTCCAAAACCAAGGTATGGTTTATGAAAGTGAGTAAAGGTGAATAAATAGAATGCATACACTAGTGGAAGAGGAAATATTGGAAGAGATACCTTTAATTCCTTTTTTATATTCATCTCTAGAATTATATAATAAATAATTGAAAGAGTTATCAAAACTCTTCAGCCAAGATCTCTCCAAGATCTCATTACTATAGCCATAAATGTTTTAGCATACACAAAAGAATAAACTAATTTAAAACAAATAAATTGTTATTCACACAAGAGCTATGAAAAGGATATGTAAAAATATAATAAATCATGTATGTTATAATGTACCTCCCTTGATTAAATAATCAAGGTAAAACAAGATGCAAGCTAAACTAGGCAATGTGGGATAAATCCCCACATAGGATAAAACTAGGTAAAGACTAATAACCTAGCTAGAACTTAGTAAACATGAGTAATAAGATACTCTAACAATGCACCCCCCCCCCCCCCCCCCCAATTAAGTGAAGCTAGGGGATAACAATGGAGGATGCAGTGTGAAACCATGTGTCTCTATGGACACTAATCCATCATGTCAGAGTACATGGATATCAAGTCACTATAACTACCAAGTCTAAGTAGGAATGGTCTTGAATACAAGGATCACTAATCACAAACACTAGATTTCAAAGTACTAGTTATAATGATGAAACTGCTGAAGCATTACTTGAACACCCTCCAATAAGATGGTGAGAAGTGAGCACAAAGATAGTGGGGATACCACACTAGTGTCACTATAATGATTACCAAGAAGGCCATGGAGTCAAGTGACAATCCTCATATGGGTTTTGACAAACAAATTGCTTGAATAAGATACCCATGTAAAAAGGAAAAATATAAAAAACTCAAAGGTGTAAAATACATATAACTCTCATAAAGTAGAGAAAAGAGAGAAAATTCATAGGAAAAACTCCCCCCTCAAAATAGAGAGAAGAAGAAGAGAGAGATAGAAATTACCCAAAGATGATGCCAAAGTATTCCAAAATACAAATACTCATAAGTCATGAAGGAACTCAATTTTCACGAGTGGTCTGAATCTATTCCTTGATCATAAAAACAATTGACACTAGGCTTCACCAAAATAACTCCAATCAAGAAGACTGTTAGTGGTGATGAAATTTCAAAATATTACTACATGTGCAAGGAATGCTCAACACCTAAGAATCATAATATACATCACCCCCCCCCCCCATACTACTAACTGGGTGGAGTGGAGGAAAAAGGTCTACATGAGTGGTCTAAATCCACTACTCAAACATGAAATAAGATAACACTGTATACATCAAAATAGCTCTATGTCATACTAAAAGAGTATATCAAACTATCAAAAAATATAATATGACACTAGGACTCACCATAATAGTGACATTTTAAACTATGGGAAACCATCAACTATCAAATATGGCATTGAATATACAGAAAAAGGTCTCTCAAGAAAAATGGCCCATGGTGGTGATGAAAGAGATAAGCAACTAAAGAAGTGAAAAGGTGCCCAAAATAGAGCACACAAATGCATGAAGGTAGACAAGGTTGAATAAAAAAACCCCCCATGGTACTTTATAAATCAATGTGAGTAGAATATAACCCATACATAAAAAACACTAGATAGAAACAAGAAAGACACTGGACTTCACCAAAATAGCTCCAAATAAGAATACTATTGACCTATCAAATAAGCCATTAAGAGAGATGAAATATGATCCAAAAATAAGGGAGTTAAAAATATGTTTCCATAGAAGAAGGCAAGGCACTAAGAAAGGGGCCTCAAGGAGACATGACACAAACTATCAGTGTATCAAAATGCCAAAGCACAAACTAGAATATCATGGGCTGATGAAAGAGTATGAAAAATGTAAAAAGGATCCATCATATATGAAAAAAACACACCAAAAAAGGACAGTATCCAAAAATAACCACCTACAAAGCACATGAAAAAAATATGTCAGACTCAATCAAAAATGCATCTGAGATAATGTAAAGTGCAATAGTGGCATAAATAATATAATGTGGGGCATGAAAGAGTAATATGGGCCAAATATCATACAAATAGGATGTTGGTCATAGTTGAAAATTCATCTAAAATTACATTGAGAAATTAAAAGCAAATGAGAGAAAATGAGTTTTACTTACTTAGGAGGGGGTTTAGCCTCCTACCAAACTACGCCTCACCCACTAGTCTTTGACAAACAAGATTGTAATGGTTATAAAATGATAATAAATTAACTCCCCTCATAATATATTTTCACATATTATAATGAGATTGTTTATTTCAGTGCATTTGCATATGAAAAGTGCTTATAATGGAAGCTTACATTGTCTAAAAAATGAACACATGATGAAAATATAATTATCTAATAGAAAATGAGGAAACTAATAGTACCATTATAAAGTACATGAAAAATAATTCACTATAAAAAAAGAGACCCTAAAAGGAGTCCAAATGCAGAAGTTATGGCCCATCAAAGTTCCTAAAATAAGGATTGCATAGCAACAACACTGATAAAACTAAAATCTAGAAGAAACTAAAATCCTAAACTAAAAAAAACCTACGCCACTATGAATAACATGAAATTTTACTCCATTTCAAAAAAAATACACTGAAAATACCTCTAGATGGCCAATATATCACCATTTGAAGATGAGGTACAAAATTAAAAATTCAATTAGAGAGGGATAGGGTTGAGCAAAACTCCAACCTCTACCAAATTTAGCAAAAAAATCCCCCACCCCCAATTTAGAGTTCTACCAAAAATAGAAGCCCTCCAATATAAACAGGATAAAAAAAATTTACCCCCATTTTGAATAAGATCTTTGTCATAAATACATTCTAATCAATTTTAAAAAAAAATCAAAAGGATTTACCTTGTAGCCTAACTCTACCCTACGGCTTCACCTCACTAAACAAAAAATCCAAATGTATGAATCTTAATGGCAACTAATTTAGGTTTTCAAAAAACTATGTTGACCATTGTTATATGTAGACTAAAGACCATATTCAAGTTTGAAAATGTGGATGGAAGGCTAGAGACTGATGACATACATGGTGAAAGGTTTAAAGCTTGGCTCTTTAATCAAAAGACCTGATAGTGAAGGAAACTTTCAAGGTGCTTGAACAAAGTCCACATAGTGAAGGACTAGAAACTGACAGTTTCATCCATATGGAGAATGAAAGAGATGGTGTAGGTGACTGTCAATGGAGTGTAGATAGGTGTCATGGACTTCTATATTGGTAGCAGTGTTAGAAAATAGTTATTGAAAGAGAGTCACCAGGTTGTAAAGTGGTGAGGAACAAACACATGAAACATCATTAAGGTTCTTATTAAAGAGTAGGTATCAGAATGAATTTATAACCATAGATTTGGGATCTTACTTGTAAACCCTTGCTAAGAATTGGTTGGTTGGAGGTGATCAAAAGGAGGCCAAGCTATCAAAAAAATGATAAAAGCACAAATAATGGATCTAGTCACTATACCAAGTGTTTGTAGAGCTAAGTAAAGCCATCCAAATGAAAAAAAAAGCACTACGTTTGGGAATATAACACTGCTATAACACTAAAAATTTGTTGAATGTCATAGACCCTAATCCAAACAGTACACACAATCCATAGGTATGTTGGGGCCATGGATCTGGGATGCAAAAATTGTGTACAATCATCAAGTACATAGATCTAATTTCAACACCACCTCCTTAATGCCTCAAATTTTTCAAATAGACATAAAATACGTGGATTCACAAAGAACCCACAAAATATTTTCAAAACCTAGAAAGATTTTAAGAAACTTAGAAAAACCCATGTTTTAACAAAAAATCATTATATAGATTAATTCCTTATACATCAAAATAATCCCAAAAAATAAGTTTTTGAAAAATATCTATTTTTGATAAATTGACAAGCATTCCTAAGGTTTTGAGGCCCTCTAGACTCAATGACATAGGTTAGAAGACCTGAAAATACATCAAAAATAGTTGATTGCAAAAAATGGCTCAAAAGGCTATGGAAATAGCTATAAAAAAGGGCTCAATCAATGAAATCAAGGTGGATTTTCAATGGGAGAAACTTAAAACTAAGAAATGGATATTGGAGGGTAGCTTCAATAACATGAAAGAGTTATCAAAACTCTTCATCCAATATCTCTGCAAGAGCTCATTACTACAACCATATATGGTTCAACATACACAAGAGAATAAACTAATTGAAAACAAAATAATTGTTATTCACACAAGAGTTATGAAAAGGATATGAAAAAATATCATTAATCATGTATATTATGATCTAGATGCCTATTTAAATAGGCAAGAAAAATAAAATGCAAGCTAAACTAGGCAATGTGGGATAAATCCTCACATAGGACAAAACTAGGTAAAGACTAATATCCTATCTAGAACCTAACAAGCATGAGTAATAATATACTCTAACAAGAATAAACTTTTTCTATATGTTCATGAATATATTACATGAATTTTGATTCATCACTCTCACCAGACTTTCCTTGATTATTGGGTTCCAAAATATGGGCCATAATATACCCTTTAAAAGGGTGTGAAGTAAGTAATGGAATATCTTATGAATTTCTAGATCTAATACAATGTATAACATATACTTCCTCTTGTTTCCAAGTCATTCATATTTTAAAAAAGTTATTGGAGAAGAGTAATGACATGATATAATAGTGTAACCATTTGAAATAGGAAGGCCATGAGATTGGTCCTTGTTTAGTATAGCTTATCTATTAATTTGGAATTGAATCAATGTAAAAACATAATGAATACCATCTTGAAAATTAATACAAGATGTGAAAATAAATTTCATAATGTTATGTAACATATGAAAGAAACATTATTTTATTGATTCCATTATGAATACAATACAATAAAAAAATAAGATATAGAGTTGATCTAGGTAAAGTTTAGAATGATTGTGTGGTCTCTTAATTATACTTACTCATTTGTATATTAGTGTTGGCCCAATATTTCAGAGCACTAACTACATAGGTTAAACCATGTATGTAGCCCACTATCCCATCTGCAAGGGTACAATGAGAGTAACTTTTTAAGTGATATGCTCATCTTAGTTGCACCACAAATTAAATAACTAAAGAGGTTTTCAATTATATAAACAAAGGAACCTTGGTGTTTTATAGATACTATGAGGTATAGGAAAACTAAAATCTATGTTTAGTATTGTATAATGGATTGAGTATTGAGGCAATACCCCTCACCCCACACTGTTCATGAAATAAAACATTGCTTAGTTTGTAATGATAGTCACTAAGTAGTTTTCAAATATGGAACACATTTTTAAAAAATAAATAGAAAGAAAAATTAAAATAAATAAAAAAGTTGAAAGATTTTTGTGTATAGAGATTAACAAATTTCAACCTGAGGTTGAAATGAAATTGTTTCAATGTTAGATGTTATCTAAGATGAAAAGATAATTTATTTAATGTCAAAGTAAATATAAGGTCAAACAAGTTTGACTCATGGGGTTAAATTTATATTAAAATTTGAATATTATTTTATTTCAATATTAGGTATTTACATAAATTTGCATGAAATCATAGAATAAAAATCAAGCAAACAACAAGCAGTGTTTAAATACATTTAAGGGGTCACCATAATGCTTATGTGTTTATTTTGATTTACCAATAAAATGTAATGAATAATAAACTATTGAAATAATAATTTATTTTACATAATCATTATAACCTAAATTTAAAACATAGTAAAATCTATAATTTAAAATGAGCTATAAATATTAATGAACAATTAAATGCACAAACCTAGATTAGATTTTACTTATGATGACTATGTAGCCAGATCTCTAATGTAAAATTGGATAGAAAGATATATGAATTGTGTCATATCTAGAGACTAAATTATTTTATGTTATGGGATATGGCCACACTAGTGTGGACATGGGTGCATTATGGCCTTGTATATTGACAACAAATACATCATGGTTGACTATGCAGTTGATTTTTTCTATTTGAGTGCCTATGGTTGTCTAAGAGGTTTTGTTGGTAACCCATGGGAGTTAATTTGATGTGTAGAAGACCTAAAATAGTGAAACCCTATTTTCCACAATAAACTAACTTTAAACTTGGTCTTAAATTATTAGAATAAAATAAAAGTAGAATTGGAAATATTAGTACCCTTTTCCTCAATATGCAGTATATTTTCCAATTGATTATTAGATGATACTTTGAAAGGCCTTGATGTACTTATATAGAGGAATATTTAGAATATTTCCATTAACTGACCTTGTTAAAAGTGTGGGAGGGCCAATATGAAACATCTTCAATTTGAAAAGTTATAAATAGAGAACAAGGGACAAGTCTAAGTTGTAACCTTATTTGCCTAGTGCGGTCTTGTCCTAGAAGGAAATAGACTGTTGGGATTTGGATGACATGAAAATGTAATAAAAAGAGGGATACACGAATGATGTTTTTAGTTATTTCAAAATAGTAAATAGAATAGTAAAGGCTCTCATAAATATTACAAGTTAATAGAATGGTGAATATAAGGTAAGGATGTCAAGATTTAACATTGTCAAGAATTTAATGAATAAAATTGAGTGTCTACAATGATATAATATTGAATTAAATGTAAAAGTTACTAATTATAATTCCTTACACATTAATTGAATTGAATATAATAATAAACTGAATATAAATGTTACTTAAAAATTTTGTATTTATTGTAGCCTCTTCTAAGTGGAGGTTTTAACTTGTTTGGCATAGGATGTGCCATTTTCCCAAGATTATTTGGCATAAGATATGCCATTTTCCCATTAACTTGGGATTTTAACTCAGATAAATTAAGTTATAATGTAACTCCACATAACAATTTATTTAGGATTTAGGGTTTATAAACCCTAAACCTTAAACCATTTTCCTTTTTAGTGAGATTTGAACTCAAATATTTAGCTTTTAAATATAATTCCTTATCAAAACACCAAATAAGGGTACATGTTAAGTCACTTACAAGAATTTAACTTATTGTAAGCTATCTCAAGTGGATATTTTACCTTTCTTGGCATAGGATGTCCCATTCTTATATTAGTGAGATTTGAAATTAGATAAATTAACTTGTATTTATATGTTAAACTCACATACATATGATTTTAAGTAATCCAAACATGAACAATTAGCAATTATTAGATGTCACCACTTTATAAGAATCATTTTCATCAAATATTTAAATGTTTGAATTTTTAAGAGAGAAAAATATTATGTATATAAAAAGTATTAAACATTATATTGGTTTTTTAATTTAAAATGCATTTCATTACACATTTGATCTTCATGAAATTAATACAATTCATTACACATTTGATCTTCATGAAATTAATAGAGTTCATTATACATTTGAGCTTCATGATACAAGGGTGAATTTAATATAAATATTAATACATATAATTCATTACACATGAATTGAATTGAATATAAGAGTGAATTGAATATAAATATTATTTTCAAAATTTAGAATTATTATAGCCTCTTTTAAATGGAGATTTCAGCTTGCTTGACATAAGATGTTTCATTTGCCCATTAACTTGGAATTTGAATGGGGAATCAATTAACTTGTAAATGTAACTCAACTCCAAAATAATTTAGTTTTTTAAACCCTAAAACCTTTGATTATTAGTGGTGTTTGAACTCAAATCGGTTAACTTGTAAATGTAAGTATACATGAAAACACCAAACATGGGTGCATGACAAAGCACTTACAAATTTTAGTTTATTGTAGCCTATCTCAAATGGAAGTTTTAACTTGCTTGGCAGAAAATGTGTCATTTTATCATTACAAATATTTAAACTTATAATAACAAACTTGTAATTGTAAGTTACATTTACATATATAATATTTAAAGTAATCCAAACATCCAAACTTATATAAATATTGGATGTCATTACTTTCTAAGAATCATTTTTTCAAATTACTAGATGTGTTAATTTTTTAGAGACAAAAGTATTATGTATAGACAAAAATCATGAATATTATATTAGTTTTTTAATTTAAAACCCATTTTCATTACACATTTGATATTTATGAATTAATAACACAATATATCTTTGTGAAATTAATACAATACATTTCACAAATATAAATATTTCTTACAACGTTTAATTTTATTTTGGCCTCTTTTAATTGAAGGTTTTATTTTGTTGGGCATAGGATGTGCCATTTATCTATTAACTTGGGATTTGAATTATAATTAAATAACTTTAAAATGTAATTTCACACTAAAATAGTTTAGAGTTTAGGTTTTTAAAACATTAAATCTTAAACTTAAAACCCTAAACCATTTTTCCAATAGTGGTATTTGGAGTCATATTAGGGTACAATGTAAGGCAATTACATATTTTTAATTTATTGTATTTTGTCCCAAGTGGAGGTTTTAGCTTTCTCAGCATATAATGTGCCATTTTACCATTAGTGAGGTTTATAACATTCATGGAATCCAAATATAAATTAATTTATCTATGTTAATATCTTACATTTCATCTAACGGAGGTCTAAGTCAAAGGGATCCATAATCCCCTTATCTATTCATCATCCTTGATGAATCCATGGGAAAGGAAATAACTTCAACCAAAAACATAGGTATTATTAAGGGAATCAAAATAACCAAGGATTAAGACCAGTCACACATGAAAAATTTGTTGATGGTACTTTCTTAATTGGTGAAGCAACAATAGAAAAAGCTAAGAAATTTAAAAGGATCCTTCTAGACAATGAGAAAGTGTCTAATCAAAGCATCAATTTCAATAAAAGTTATGCCTTCTTCATTAATACCCAAGAAGGCCTTCAATTAAAATTGGTCAATAGTCTTAGTTGCCAAATTGAGAAACTTCCCTCTTTTCATCTTGGACTTCCTATTTTCACAACTAAATTAAAAGATGAATACTAGAACCCATTGGTGGATAGAATCCAAAATAAAATTATAGGCTAGAAAGGTCATCTCCTTACTCAAGTTGGTAAGCTCCAATTTCTTAAGATTACTATTTAGAGCATTCTTATTTACTTTATGTTCCTCTTTAAAATTTCAAGCAAAATTATAGATAAGATTGAAAAAATATAATGTAGTTTCTCGTGGAAAGGGTCAGAGGAAAGGTTTAGATTCCCACTTGTTCATTGGGATAAGGCTTGCTTGCCCAAATCAAATGGTGGACTCAGGCTCCAAAAAATTAGAGATATGAATAAAGCTCTTCTAGTAAAAATAGGGTGGAAAATCCTTAAAGAGGATAAACAAAGGACCCAAATAAATAAGGCCAAATATTTATAAGGTAATAAAGAGGATAATTTCTATGGGAGGAAGGTTTTGTGGATGGTTCATCCTTCTGGAAAGTGGTCTCTTATGGTAATAAAATCATTCAAAAAGGGTACAAGTGACAAATTGGGAATGGGGAATAGGTGGATTTCTAGGATGACCCTTAGTTAATTAAATCCCCTTTGGGTTTCAAAATTAATAGACCAACATTTCTATCATCTTTAGAGCAGAGTGGGGAACTAAAGTTAAAGACTATTAGGACTTCTTAAGAGGCTCCTTGAAATGAAAATACCTTAATCTGGAAAACATATTTCATGAGGAATCCTAGGCTCTCCTCGAGCTAAATTTTAAAATAAAACAAATTCGCATACCTCAATTCCCCTATAAGGATGTTATTATCTGGTTCACTAAAGATAGTGGGACATACCCAATGAAATCAAGCTATTTACTAGACCAAAACCAAGAGGATAATTGGGACCTTTGATGACCTCTTTGGATAAAACACCTTACCCCTAAGATCAATATCTTCTTTTGGCTAGCTAATTAGAACTAAATTTTCACAATAGATAATCTTATCAAGAGGGGTATAATAATTCCAAATCATTATTAATTCTATTATGCTAATATATAGTCAATTCAACACCTATTTCTAAAGTGTCTTTATAGTTGTTCCATGCTCTACATGTTGCTTAATTAGTTCCTTATTTCTTGGATCTATCTAGGATACATTCAAGAACTTATTTAGTAATGGAAACCCCCTAGTCCCTTCCATATATTTCCTTCTTATGAAACATTTTCCTTCCTCATTTCTTTTGGGACATCTAAAAGGCTAAAAATGATTAGTTTTTTGAGAATTAGAGCTCCCCTCCTAGGTTAGAATTTAAGCAACTATGTTCTTCTATAGTGGATAATTGGAAAGATTTTATTCCTAAAGACAAAGTTAAAAGATCCATGTCTGAATATTTAGGTCTTTATTCATAAAATTTGTCTCAAATGGTGGTAATGGCACCATCGGTGACAATTCATTATGACACTAAATGGTTGAATACCCCTTTTGGGTGGCAACTCAAGACTGGTTGGGGGGTGATTTAGAATCATGATGGTGTTGTTTTTGTTACTTGTGCAAGTCCTTTGGTCCACCAAACCAACCATTTGGTAGAGGATATGGTTGCCTTTTAGGGCATATAACTTGTTTCCTACCACTATATTCCTAACATCATCATTGAAGTGGACTCCCTTAATATAATTCATGCCCTTGATGGTAAGGTGACCCTATCCCATACCATAAAACCACTAATTGATGATGCCCATAATATTTTAAGTTCTTTTTCACATGTTTCTATAATCCACATGTATAGGGAAGGGAAATTTGCAGTGGATTGCCTTACAAATTTTAGCATTGGTGCTACTAATCTAGTCACGTGGGATAGTCCTAATCATATCCCATCCAATATATTATATATCCTCAATCATGATTTCACCTTGTCTTTTCCTTCAGATGGCCTAGGCAGTCCCATTTGATGTTTCAATGATTATCATGTGAAGTGAGTGGGTTAATTATTTCTAACCCATTCTTTAATTAATCACCATTGGGAACTTCATTTCAATTGAATCATCCATAAGTATTATAGGCATTTCCCCTTGTAATTATATTATAATGGGGAGAGAGATAGACACACACACACACACACACACACACACACACACACAGAGAGAGAGAGAGAGAGAGAGAGAGAGAGAGAGAGAGAGAGAGAGAGAGAGAGAGAGAGAGAGAGAGAGAGAGAGAGAGAGAGAGAGAGAGAGAGAGAGAGAGACCAAATGAAACCTCTATCATGTTTAGATGTTTATAACAATAAAAAGGTTTGGAAAAAACATCATAAAGGGGGTTTGACATATTTTATATAATGTATCACCAGCCACAATGAAAACTTGTTGAAGGAATTTGTTTTTACATATAACAAAAGAATTTTTAGGATGAGGGGTCTACGCATCTGGGTTTCAAAGTAAAATATCAAGGATGTGATGGGAATGCCATGCACTAGAACAAAAGCATTTAAATATAGTAGAAAGAAGATGGAGCTCATGGAAAAGTTTTTTAGGATAGATGAAAACTGACAAAAAAGTTTCCCTAGACTCAACCTCTAAAAATGCTAGCTTGATATCTACCTGTAGGTGATGAAATATCTCACCTTACAAGGTGAGACCATAGTCATATTCTCACACCACTTCATTCTGCTCAATCATTTTAAAGGATATAAAATTAGTCTACCTTTTTACCTGTTAAAATAATTGGAGAGCACATCTTTGGCATACTAGTTTATCAATAGGAATGAAATCATACATTATGGATTGATCTATCTATTAATTCAAAAAGGAGAACCTATTCTAAGCAAAACATTCCCATCTAATGAAGAACCCTCTTATAGAATATCCCCCTATTGAATCCCCTAAGCTTATAGCCAAAATAGAGCCTTCCCCCATCTTGGGTTCCTTTTCCCCATCCACCACCCTTTTTCATACTCCCTCAACTGTCTGATCACCCCATCCCTACCCTAAAAAAAAACATTCAATCTCATCTCCACTCTTACCATTGAAACACCCACCCCTAATGTCACTCTTAAACTATCCTTGGATGACTCTTTGAACCAACACAATAGAGAATCGTGGGTATTTTTAGACAAGTTAGAATAGGTTGGTATGGTTATGTCTGACCTCATCATGGACTGAAATAGACTAAAGGTAGCTATAATTAAGCTTAAACATACTTGGACATTGTTCTAAATATGAAAGATACTCTACCCAAGAATAAAATGGACCCTGTGGAAATTTTAGAAGAACACCCTATGTAGGATAGGACTAATTTGACCTTGGATGAAGGCCCATGAAGGAAGACTAGGGGTATAATCAGGTAGGCTTTTCTAAAGGAATCTAGCCCAGAGACTAAGGAAGAGTAGGAGACTAGTCAGGACAATTCAAGCTCCAAGGGTGTTTTTAAGTCTAGCAGTTAATTGGTCTATGGTCATTTTTATTTAGTTAGTTTGTTCTATTGGTCTATTTTTGCTTTTGGTTTATCATTACTCTATAATGAATTAAAGGCCTTCTATCTTAAACTATTATCATACTTTGGATATTTTTTCTTATACTCCTTTTTTTATGATAATGGTTGTAGAATCCCTTTAAAACCTACTTATTTACTTTATATAATTAAAAAATATCCTACATTTATATAATTCAAGTAAGGAAATTATCAGAGAGGACATTATAATGAAGTAATTTTAAGACCACATATTATTCCTTTCCACTCATTTTGTCAACTAAGTTACAACACAAATGTGTTTTATCTTATTTTGGTTAGATTTCACCTAAACTGTGAATAGTATTAGTCTTATTCATTATGCAATGAGCATGACAATATTTTTTCACTTGCGTCTAACCACTTCCACAATGATTTATGTATGAAATAGGTAAAAAAAATGTTTTTCCTTGATACATGTGTTATAACACAATTCATAAAGACTCAGACATTCTCTATTCATATAACATCTAATTATGCATTATAAACATAATGATAGAGAAAACATAATAGTGCTTATAAGATAGTGGAGTGTAGTGAATAATAAACATGACACACACACACACACACACACACACACACACACACACACACACACACACACACACACACACACACATGTATGTATGTATATATATACATATACATACATATATATACATAGGTATAATTGATTGTCTATTTAAGATAAAATTTGATGTGAATAAAACTAAATACATGTGATGAAAATAAATTCAAGTACATAATTAAAAATAAATGAATACAAATGTTGTTGATCCTATATTCAATACACAAATATAAATTCAAATTAACTCCATATGAATATTAACTTCTTAAATTCAATACATATATCGATACACAAATTAAAATTGTTTATTAATAAATAAATACATATCACAACCACGACCCATGGTTATTGGATCCTTATGCACAAAAATATATTAATTAGACTATATCATAATGTGTTTATAGTTGTTTTATATTATAATTTACATTTATAAATTTATATATAGCTCTAATGAACTAGTATAAATGCTACACTAAATATGTGCCTCATCAACTTCTTAAATAGTTGGCTCAAAATCATGCGAGAAATTAACCTTGATGAAATGTTAAATAGTAAGTTCAATGGCATGACCAACATAAATTATCCCTCTCCTATACATAAAATCATCATATAAGTCATCCTCACGTTGAAACAAATTAAATAATGAAGAATTCAATTCATTTATAAGTAATGCTGTGTATACCTGGGGATGTTGAAGAAGTTGAGCATCTAGCTAACTCAGTATGTCATGCATGGAAAATGGTAATTCAATATACTAACATGGAGCCTAACAAGGAGCACAAAAAGAGACAAGGAGATAGTATGCTATATGTATGTCAACAAGTAATCCATTTACTTTTATAATCAAATGTATAAATTTGATTAAAAAAGTATATGTTATTTTATGAGTTTTGTTTAGTTTTACATTAATAAAATTTGATTTTTATTTTTACACCATAAAAAAATGGATGAAAATCATCACCACTTGAACATTGATTAACATCACACATAAAGTCTCTCAAACTTTATTCAAGACCAACATATGCTAATGATGGTTGTCTTTTAACCTAATATTTTGCACCATGAGATTTAGACTATATAACACTTACCCCATCAATCACTAAATATGTCATGTCTAAAATATTACTAATAATATCATCTACATATATAATCAAATTAAAAATAAGGATGTTATGATTATTTTGATAATCTAGTAAACACATAGCAAATCACTAGAATGAATCTGAACAACCCTACATATCTCATTCATATCATCAATATAATTGATATCACTATGTGACACTATATATGCCCTCACATATGTCTCATTTGCACTTTGATGTTATTTATTTATTGTAGTAAAAGTGTGCCAGTGCTTATGTATGAAAAGCTATGTTAGTCACACTATATTATCTATTATTATGTTATAGCAATCAAGGGTGTTTCTACATGGTAAAAACCAGAATAAAACCCCTAATATATATATCTCCTACAAACTTAGGTATCAATAGGTGTAAGTACTCACATGAGATGATAAACATCTATCTCTAAGTCTGATCTTATTAACCTAGGGTGTATCAAGGGTGCCATGAGTGGACATATTCATTTGGATATTGTGAATGATAGAACATAGAACTTAAGCTAGGAACTAAGAATAAATATCAACACCTATTCTAAATTCAACATAGACCTAAGATAGAGCTTAAAATATAAAAACTAAATACATACCTTCACTTACCACTAATGAAGGAACTTCTCATTTGTTACCTTGTATTTTCTCTTGATCACTTGATATGCGATTTCTCAAATTAAACCCCAATGTAAGATATTTTAGCAGCATGATGATAGTTTGATTGATGAATTTTTATTTCAAATGGTGCACGATGATAACTTCGATAGATTGATAATGGGTGTTCCAAAATGAAGAAACTACATCAATTTATATATTTTTTTGAGGGAGAATGGATAGTCAAATTTAATCCATATTTATTTATCATTTTAAAATTTGAACAGTGGATATTAAATATATAAATCAAAAGCATTCATTGAATTTATTGAGGATTTATGAGTTTTTTAGAAGAAGTGGTCAAGTTTATTGAATGGGAATTGAATGAGTTGAAAGTCTTAAATAATTTGGTTAAAATGTCTTAAAATGTCTTAAATGAGGTCATTATGATGTGGATTATCTTATTGAAGGTGTTTAAATTCTTTGAATGTTTTAATGAGGTTTGAAAAAGTTTGTTAATAGTTAAATGAGGAGGTTAAGGGAGTTAAATGTGGTTGGTTGAGTAGGATGATGAGGTGGTGTGACTAAGTTTTCATTTATTTTTAATTGTTTATTTAGAATTTTAGATACATGATTAAATTATTGATCAATTAAGTTAACTAATATGGATTAATTAGTTTATTAATCAAAATGAGTGATGATATAGGGACTAGGATAAAATCTATATTTTTACCGATGAATGAGTTAGTAAGGATAATTGATGAGTGAAGAATGTTGATAATTAGTAGATTAAATTATGGAATTATAGTGTCATAATTTAGGTGTCTACATTTTTCCCTCTTTTAAATGGAGTTTGACTAAAATAAGAAATGAATTTTTAAAGAATGAAGAAAAGTGGAAGGGGGATCGGTGAAAAACCATGCCCTATGTGGCTTGATTGATTAATTTGATAATTAGATTCCCCATCAAAATGTCATGTGAGGAGAAAGGACATTGATGGGCTCATAAAATGAAAGAGAAGGGTTAGGTGTGTATTTAATTAATGTTTATATATGGGTTCATGAGATTAGTGTACTAGAGTAAAATGTTTACAAGCTTTGATTTATATTATTTGATTTCCCATAGCAAAAATATATGTGAATGGGATGGGGGAGGGGGATGGGGGTTGGATTGGGAAAGATGCATCTTGATGAGTGTTATTTGATTAGATTAGTTTACATGCAAGCATAAAAAAAGGAGTTGGGTAATTCCATATTATTGTATATGATGAAAATATGTGTATAGGCTCATTGCAAGAGAAGATGGAGTTAGAATGGATGAAATAATTGATTTTAGAGGAAACATTGGGTGGGTTGGTTGAATAAATATAATATAGTGGTGAATTTGATTTCATTTTCACTCTTGCCACCTAGGATTTTTTGTGCTTTGGATTTTCAAAATACTTTGAGCTAAGATGGATTGTATCCTAGCCAATAAGATGATAGTGAGCATGTAAGGGAAAATTAGAGAGAAAATGGAAGGGGGGCAAATAATAAGTTGTGTTTTAAGTTTATCAAATTTGAATTTATTTTTTAATACATGCACTTTATATGAGCAGGAAAAAAATTGATGATACCTGATTGGTAATTTAATATTCATAAATAGAAAATTTGTCATAAATAATGGTGAATTCATCTTTAAGAATTGATTTAAAAATAACTACATCAAATTCATTCATGATAACAAATAATTTATCACTTAAGCAATGATTTTAAAATTGATACAACATATTTTTTGTATGTAGTGAATTCATCTAGAGGGAAATTTATGATGAAGTGGTTAGGATAGTGAAGTTTTTGGATTTTTTATGGAATATTATTGTGTTTTGGATTTGAGGGTAAATTATACTAATTATGTGTATTTTTGGGGTTATTTTGCAAGAGAGACTTTAAGTCATTATTACATGAGAGATATGGTCTATAGTGCTATAATTGATGTTTGACTTCACAAATTATGAGTATGGGGTTGTATAGGCTATGGGGATATATTGCATAGATAATATTTTAGGTATGGGTCTTTTGATGGCATTGACAAAGTTTTGGCACTCAAATATGAGTACATTTCATCTACTAAAAAAGGGGATGATTGTGATGTTGGAAGATGTTTGGAGTAATTAATATCCTGATACGGGGTACGATGGTATATTGGAGGGAAAATACACATGTTGTATCACTAGATAGATTGTTTAAGGATGCCATTATCCTGATGGTGGCTTCAGGTATTGATTTGGATGCATGTATGGTAGGAGGAGAGATAAATCTACTACCTCTAGTTTTGATTACTTTTGTTAGTAGTATATAACTATCTCATAAGATTGGGAGATGATTTTCATCTAGGTTAGAAGATATGTGTGTGATGTGTTGTATTTTTATAGAGATTATGTGTGGGTTCCTTGTGTGCTAACACACTTATACAAAGAGTTTCATGTACTAGTTTACAAGGATGGGAAGAGTATTGGGACATCAACACTTCTACATGTATGAGTGTGAGATCACATAACCATAGAGAGAATAATAGGATAGTTGCAAGTGAGGTTAGAGGAGGATCCTTTTACTTATAGATGTCATGTGATAGTGGTTGGAAAACAAGACACTTATGATATTTTGTGTACCATAGGTGAGAAGTAAATGAGTTGACTCCATAGGACATAACCTGGAGACCATAAAGGGAGGAAACTCCATTATGGGTAGAGGACATTATGTATATATATTATATGACTAGATTGTGTTATATTATGGGGTGGCATGAGTAAAATATTGAGAGGTACATGTTAGATAGGGTGTTGAGATAGTTTGGTATTCAACATGGTATTTTAACATGTCCTCACATTTGTGAGTGTATGTTAGGGAGTGGAAAAATTGGGGTTTAGTAGTAGTTCTGAGGATAATTAAGACTAGCTATATTTATTTTTAGGTTGTGCCATTTCACAAGAGAAGAGATGTTATTGATGCACCATAGTTTCATATTGTGCATTTTGAATTTATACTCAGCTAATGAGGATGACTATTCCACATTAGAGGTAAAAAAATATATAAGAACATATTAATAGGATTTTTAGGGCATAACAATGGAGGTGGTGTAACAAAGGATGAGGGGGTAGGTGACTAGGTAAGTTGGGGAGGAGGTTGCGGTAGGAGGTGATGGAGGATAGGGTTGAGATGTTCATATTATTTATATAGATAATGATTAATATATATGGAGGGAGAGATGGTGGAGATGAAGGAGGTGATATAGGTGTGACTGTGAATGTAGTATGGCCATTACCTATAGGTGACAAAGAGGGGGTTAATGGTGGAGATATATCTATGCCTCTAGTTGTTATTATTATAAGGGGATGGAACAGGGCCATCAAGGCTTGTTAAATTGGTGAAGGATGATGCTTTGATAAATATCATCTAGTATGAGATTGAATTTAGGGATAGTGAGGTAGCTAGGATAAGGGGTGATGAAGGACAAGATGGTAGAAAACTAGTTGTGAGGACAATAGAGATAATTTGGTTATAGATTGAGGTATATTAGTTAATGATATAGTTATAAAGGAGAGATGAGACACTAGTGGTTAGGTAATTTTAGCTATATATGATATGGGTCAAATGTGATACAACATGATGGGAGGTGCAAAGGTTAGACATTGAGAAAGATAGAGTGTGGGGTGAGGCATAAAGGCTACAAACTGAGAGAGATAAAAACATAAGATATTGATTGCACCTATCCTTGTGAAGGTTGTGTTAGATTTTATAAGATATATGCATCATGTGAAATAATACAAAAACTTATATAATTAGGTGGTGTTATTAGATTAGAGGGCATCTTCATATGCTATGTATTTAAAGTATAGACTAGAGTCTTCAATTAGGATAGTGGAATCACAATGATATGTTGGACATCCATCAAAATATTCCATGAGTGCCATTAGTCCACCTCAGATATCACCACATAAACCACCATAGAGATCGAAACAAATATCACCTCCTTAGAGTCCTCCTACATAGGGTCATAGCGAGAGTTGACTATAATATTTTGGCATGTAATTTTAATGTATTTGATGAGATGTATTGATGGGATGTTATACTTATATATGGGCATTATATATATATATATATATATATATATATATATATATATATATATATATATATATATATATATATATATATATATATATATATATATATATATATATATATATATATATAGATATATATATATATATATATATATATATATTGATTCATTTCTTAGGCTTATAACACATATCTCATGTCGTTATTGTGATTATGGACATATGATGGATGTTTATGGATGTGTTATTGTAGATAACTATGGATGTGTTATTTATTTTTATTTAATGTTTGGATATCTCTCCTACTATTTTTTTTTGACACACAGTCATTAGAATGAATAATGATTGTCTAGTTAGTAGGTTGTATATAATTGGAATGAATGTTAGTTTTAGAAATATAGCATTGGATGTTTTGATTTGTTTTGTGTTATGGATAAAATGTGTAGGAAAATGTGATGATGTAAATGTATGTGAATTATTTTCTATATTATTGCATAAGATTAGTAAATTTTTTGAGTAACCTTATTTTTCATATTGAATATGATAGGATGAATCATGATGTCACTATTGTAATATATGTATGAAATGACTCAATCCAACAAGTAAAAAAATATAAAATATTTAAAAATCCTACAAAAAAGCAAAAAAAAAGGTAATAAGTAAGTAAACAAACACACAAAAACAAGTAAGCAAACTATTTTTATTTATGTTTTTTGTTAAGATAGAAACCTTAGGTTTTGATATATGATGATAATGATATTAATAGACTTATTTTTTGATAGGAAATGATATATTCGAGGGGATATATGTGGGAATAATATATTTTGATGAGGATATAATGATATATTTAAGGTGAGATAAGTATTTATATTTAAATTATGGAAAATAAAAAATGTCAATTGATTCAAAATTTTGGATCTTCTTATGCCTTTTATATTTTCTAGTTTTTTGGATTTTATTGGATTTCTATTTTTTGGGGTTTTCAATGGATTTTTTATTTTTTTAGATTTTCTATGAATTTTTGGACTAAAAACTAAGATATTAACAAAGGGAAAAAAATATAGCACTAGGTATGGATATGGTGATGGATGGAATATTGAAGGGATAAAGGATGAATAACCATGGATTACATCAATCAGGAGTCATATACACAATCTTTATTGTACCAAACTAGTGTGTGCTAAAATACACTTCTTATGAAATTTTGGGTGTACTAAGATGTATTTAATACATAATTCAATACCTCATTCATATGCATGTTAAGGTCAAATAAGACAAAAAATGGGTACGTTGGCAAGGATGAGATGACTTAGATAAATGGATGACTAAAATGACTTAGGATTGGATAGATGTGGACAATATAGGATGAGATGGAGTGAAAATGCAATGGAATGATGATGACATAAATTAAAAGGGTACTTATAGACAATAAACACTATACATGTGGAAAATACTAGTTTTAACCATGATACTTGTCCAAAGTGCCAAGAATTGGTTTTCACTTTTAGAAATTTATTTCTCTTTTTCTTTTGATTTTTTAGATACAACAACATTATAGCCATTAATTATGGAAGCACTTGATATTTATGATGTTGATCGGCTCATAAATTTCTTCTCCATATTTAGTTATCAATTTGTAGACACCTGATCCATATTTAGGAATAACAATGTAAGGACCTAACCAATTTGATTCAAACTTTCTTTTCTTTTCCTACTATGCATTGGTGTTATTTTAATTTTCCTTCAAGACAAGATATTAATTATCAAAATATTTGCCTTTGATATCATCATTATGATAGTGGTGAATCCTATTTTGATATGCTTTTAAATGATTAAGTGCATTGAGTCATTTCTCATAAAAAATATTTAACTCATGTAACCTTGATACTTGGTAATCGTCATCATCAATTCGATTATGTAAGGAAATAAGCAAGGATGGTAACTCGATCTTGATTTAAGGATATATTTGGTTTCATAGACAAGTGAATAATGGGTTGACCGAATGGGTGTGTGAATTCTTGTATGCTAAGCCTATGAGGTAGGATAAAATTTTAAATGCCACTCATAACTAGTGTCATTAACAATCCCTTTAAAGATTTTGAGGATATTATTATTGGATTCCTTTGATTGGCCATTACTTTGAGGGTAATATAGTGTGGACTATCTATGACTAATATATAAGTGAATATAAAGGGATTTAATGTCCTTATTTTTGAAGGACTTACCATTGTAAAAAATGATTGTGGAATGGATACCATAATGGTAAATGATGTGGTTAAGTATGAATTTTAAAATTTGTTTGCATGTTACATATATGAGAGGGATTGAATACACCTATTTTGTGAAGTAATTAGTAGTGATGATTATGTTGTTGTGGTTGTTGGAAGAGTTAGGTTGATTTTCCAATGAGATCAAGCCACCATGTAGAGAAGAGCCATAGAATTGTAATAGGCTACAAAGCTTGAGATGGCACATGAATAATATCCTCATGTTTTTGACATTGTGAACATATTTTAACATATTGTAAGGCATTTGATTCCATTGTAGGCTGATGATAATATATTATTAGAAGTTTCTTATTAAGGACTATACCACTAGTGTGTACACTAAAAATTCCATCATGGACCTCTTTGAGGGATAACTTGGCCTCATTTGAATTTAAACATAGTAACAAAGTTATGACATAACATCTATGATATAAGGTATCAACAAGAATGGTAAAATGTGAGGTGCATTGGATAAGTGATTTATTATGGTTATGTGAAAGGTTTATGGGGATGATGTTATCATGATGGTAAGTGTATATGTTTTGATACCATGGGGAGTTGGGACCAATAATTTCATAAACCATCTCAAATTTATAAACTTCGTAAGTAAGAATCATTAGTTATTCAATCAAGAATTGGTTTTATTTGATGTATTTGGGAATTTCAAGAAGAGAACCAATGGTGGCCATGTCATATACTAATTTATTATTGGTATTAAGAACCTACTCAAACTAGATATGCTTGAAGTATAGTTTCAAATTTTCAACCATTCTTTTATAGGGGAAAAGTTTTTCAGCTTTAGCTTGATATTCATGATTGAATTGATTTATTATGAGCTATGAATTTAAATATACTAATAGGTTTTGAATACTTTGATGGATTAATTTTCTTAGGCTATAAATGAGGGATTCATATTTCATAATGTTATTGGTGCAAGGGAATCCTATTTAAAATTCCTTTGGGGTAAGATCACCTTATGGAATAATTAGCAATATACCTACCCCCAAGCCATGGGTGGTAAAAGAACCATCAAAGTATAACTAACATTAAGATGCCTCATCAATGGATAAGATAGATGCATCTATAAATTCAATGGTTAATGGTTTCTTGTTTTGTAAAGGTGTGTTTTTTAACTAATACCAAATAACTTGTCCCTTGATAACTTTTTTAATTTATGCATTTAATGTCAAATTCACTCATCAACATGACCCACTTCACCATCATTATTGTAAGATATGATTTTGATATGAAGTATTTGAGTGGATCTGATTTAGCAATGATTTTGATTTGATTGTTAAGTATGTAATTTCAAAGTTTTTCTGAAGTGAAGATAACAACTAAAAATGTTTTTTTGGTTATGGCGTAATTGATATGTATAATAATAATAATTTACCTAGAGTGGGTGGAATCGATACTAGTGGATTGGATAAATATTATTTGAGGTTATCATTCTTAAGTCTACTTAAATACAATTTATTTTTTGAGAATATGTGTTAAACATTGACATTTAACTACAACTTGGAATATAAATCTTTTAATGGTTTGGATTTTACCATGAAAACTGTGAAGTTGTTTGAGATTGGTAGGTGGTGGAATTCTCATTATAGCTTTGACTTTGGATGAATCAACCTCTATGCCTCTTCTTGATATAATGAAACATAATAACTTAATAATGTGGTACCAAAGACACACTTTTTCATGATTTAGGCATACTTTATACTCCATTATCCTTTCAAATATTTTGTGCAAAACTATAGGATGATCTACCTTGGTTTTTTGTTTAGCCAATATACCATCAACCTAGTCTTCCACAATGTCATAAATCATGTCATGGAAGATGATAAAAAATGATGATTGATATGTTTATCCTATGTTTTTAGACCAAATGACATAATTTTTTATCAAAAATTACCCCATAGTATTAAAAATGCTATTTTATGTTGGTCCTTAAGTGCAATTTGGATTTGGCTATAACCTGAGAAATTGTCTACTAGAGAGAACATCTCATCTTCTGTTATAGAATCTAATATCATGTCAATGGTGGGAAGTGTAAATTAATCCTCTAGAAAAACTTTATTGATGTCCCAAAATTTATTGCACACTCTGATTCCTATGGGTTTTTTATTAATATATAAATATTTGACATCCATTCAAAGTATTCAATGGACCTAATGAATCCAACCTCCAATGGTTTTTGCAACTCTTATTTAACAAGTAATTCTACTTTTGGATGCATTTTTATAAGTTTTTGTGTGAATAATTTTTCATATGTATGAACTACTAGGATATGTACCAAAAGTGAGATATATATTCCTATCATGTATCCATATGACCAAGTGAGAACATCTACAAATTATGTCAATAAGATGATAAGTATTTTTTGTTCTTCATCACTGAGTGTAGCTACCAACTTATTGATTTTTTGGTTGTCCTTTGTGCTAATGTTTACATAAATTAAAAATGTGGAACAATATTGTAAATGTATTGGTGTGGATTAAAGGTTGAGCTCCTCATCTATTTTCATGTCAAATATGTTTTCACCAATAGACTCATCCTTTATTTCTTTATTTTTGTTTTTTAGTCTAATAGTGCCTTAGATAGGTTTTCACTTGGGGACTTAATTTTTTATTTTATTTTTTAGACTAAGGAACTCGTATGGTTCACAAAAGTATTTTTATGTATGTATGTTAATTTCAAATTCTTTTATATGGTTTTCTAATTGAATGTTATCTTTGATTCCCATGAGTTTTGTGATTGCCTCATTATTTTGGAAGAGGCTGACTAGTATTGGATTTTTTTGGTCCTAATCTATGATCTCAGGATATTTGAGTTTAAAGGTGAGGATGGTTGTGTTATCAAATATGTTTTTCAATATCTTCATATTAACTATAAATAGAACTTGTTTCAATGTCAGTAGAGGATTCCTCAAACATCACCATAGAATTACTAATGTAATGATATGGATCACTACCAAGTGATTTATATACAATGCCATAGTATTCTTTATTTTCTTGGTAAATTATAAGTTCAAAAATTCCTTATTCATAGATACTAAGACCTATACCTTTATTTTATAATGTTTCACATTATCGCATTTCCTACAAAATACTCATTATTTTAAAAATAGTTTTCAAGACCATCATTGTATGGCCATGAGTCATTTAAACTCTCAACATTTTCTTATGAAAGAATTACTCTTTCAACAAAATAGGTTTTACCAAAGTTATTTTATGAATATCTTCTTGCCTATAACTCCATATTCATTACCATGGCTTTGATTTCTTCATTACTTGCCTTAAATCATCTCTGGCTTTGCTTTGCCATGCATGTACATTGTTTTTCATTTGACATACTTTCTCTCTCTTGTGTTCACTATGTTACTAATCCTCCTTGCATGAATATAGTTTCACTCTCTTTTTTACCTATCACCTTTGATCATCCTCTACATTCTCTTCATGTAAAATTTTCAAAATCTTACTCTTAATGTTTTATTCAAGCTCACTTATCTATATAGATTCATCACCTAAAAGATTAATACCTAGTTATAATGTTTCTTATTTCCTCATTAGGTCCCATATGGCCATAAATAGTTTCATTTGTATCTCCTCTCCACATTCCTTCATAAATACCCAATCTCAAAGATAGAACTCTCAACAAAACCACTCACTCTTTCTTTAAGGCCTAGTCATTGTAGCCCTCTTTTAGTACAAATCTAGTAGGTATGGACAATACCTCAATTTATAGACAAAAATAAAACATTTATTGATACCATTTATCCTCTTAAAACTCCACCTAAAGTGTTAAGGATCAACTCTCAAGGTAACCCTACTAACTCAACACCCCCTTTTATCAATTAGGTTTTTCCTAGGCCTAGTTAAACACAAAGACCTAGATATTATATTATATCGTCTTGTATTGACTCAAAAACTATAAAATACTTTGTACCATGACAAATACCATAGGATAAAAAAGTTTCATTAAATTTTAAGTGTGTGAACTAAAGTAATGCAAGTTTCCATTTCTAAAACCCTAGGTCTAGTTAAATAGGCTTGTAGGTGGTTAGGAGGGATAAAAATGGGATATTTTGAGTCTTATCCAATTTAAAATAATTATAATGGTTTATTAGGGTCTAAACCACATATATTAAACTTTTAAATTGGTTATTAATCTTCCAAAAATATCTACATATCTTTCCAATGCAGCTTAACAAAATTATGGGAATATATGTAAGACTATGTACATGAGTATATAAATTTAGAGTGAATATTGTATTATAAGTGTAACCTAAGCATATAAATTGATTTCCTATAATGATTATAATATTTATAATACACTCCACTTTTCCAAGACCCTTGAAATAAACTCAAAAAAATACCTTTACTTTTTTTTCCTCTACTATCTTCTTACTTGATTGTGTTAACAAATTTCTCAAATCTTGTGCAATACAACTTTTAACCTATGGATAAGTGACCAAGATATATATATATATATATATATATATATATATATATATATATATATATATATATATATATATATATATTTATATATATTTATATATATATAATTTTTATGTGATACATACATATATGTATGTATGTATGACATAAAAATGATTTTTTTGAGGCTTAAAAACCCATTCAAAACATTATTCTATTTAATTTAGTTACTTTACAAACAACAATCATACACAAAATTTTACAAGGTAGACAATCTTCTTTGAAAACTTGCTCTCTTCCTTGTCTTTATTGAAATTCTCTACGTATGTCTCATTGTATTTATCCTCCCAAATAATTTAATACCACTATTACCTACATATAAATGCATTTAATTCTTCATATATCTCTTAAACATACAAAGTGACTCTTTCTTTTGGATAACCCCAATGTCGGGTGGTAGTTCCAAATACCTTTCTTGGATCATATCTCTCTTCTCCATGAATTAAACATTAGAATACCACTAAAACACTCCCATACCATTTAAAAATATTTAACAACCTTTATATTTCACCCAAGACTCCAAACACCTCTCAAAGCTAGTTTTCAAATTTAAATTTTCAAATTAGGCTTTTTGGCATGAAAACTCTCCAAGGATTAAAAAACACAAATTAAAGTATCCTAATTAATATAAAACACAATAAGGGTCACTACACAACTTATAACACATCAAAAACCATAAATTGATATAATGAAACTTCTTAAACACATTTACTTACTTTACACCTTATGATGCTCTACATCATACTCCTTGAGTGGGAAAAGTTTGAGATCCTACTCAAATGCATTTGTTCTAACTTCTTCCTTGCTTTCAAATTCCTCATTTTAATATATTTTGAGATCCTATTTCTATTTATATTCTTATATTTCTCATTTATCCTCAACATATGCCTTTATATTTATCTTCTTACCTTGTCTTGTCTCTTTGTCAACTTCTCCTTTATATCCATGAAGTGTATAACTTGTTGAAACTCATTGATCTCTTAATATTATATTTCCTCTATGATTTTATTTTCTTCCTCATAATTGGCCTCAAATGGTTGATCCTAATTATTCACTCCCACTCCATAACTTCTTTCTACACCTATCATGATTGGTTCAAGCATTCCTTGCTAGTCTATTTTATTAACCATGCTTTCTCCTTCATCCTCATGCTCTAATGGATAATTATACCTATGTTATTCCTTCATACTTGTCAAAATATCTTTTATATCTCCTTTTTTTGCCTCATCATGACACTCCACCTTCTCATTGTGAGTCTTATCATAGCCTTATTTTTCATCTTGTAATAAAAACTCATTGACCAATTTGTATTTAACATAGCACCACACTTCTTCATAAATTCTTGTCTTGTTATCATCATGACTAACAATAATCAATTCAGATTTACCATTAACTATTAAATAGGTTAACATCTTACCTTGTTATTTCTTCCTTTGCTTGCTATCTAGATTACTTTTTAGTGGCTTTCCTTCCACAAGCCTTTGTTCTTCACCTATTAACATGTTATTTAAATTAGTTCTTTGGATAAGACTACCTTCTCTTTTATATCTCCATTCTAACTTGATTTCACTCCTTCCTTGAAGTATCTTTGGAATGGTCTTATCCTCCTCCCAATACAACTTATTCATCCAATCAACTCCTTTATGAGGATCATAGTTTTCCTCCTCTTTCCTTAGATCTATTATGATCTCTATTACCTCATTGCTTCTCTTCTACATGTGATCATGGAGTGATTCCATTTATTTCATATTAATACATATAACATCATGTTTATTTCCTCTCAAATTGTATTCATGAGACTTGATAGTCTATTCTAGGACCTCATTGTCTTCTCTAATCTCTCTTGTTCTTAAATTCTTCTTAAAATCTTCTACAGGATTCTATTTCATCTTATTTATTTCCTTATCAAGTCCTTTCTTCTATTTACTTACAACATTAGCTGTCACTACTAGTTCTTTAACCAACTCAAATGACTTTGTACTTAACTTATCTTGGCTTGCCACTTTATTTGCATCACCTTGTACAAATTATTGTCCATCTCTTTGGATAAAACTCATCACTTGGTTATAACTTTATGCCCTTATATGATCTGTAATTTCATCTTCTTGAAGTGTTTACATGGGAAAGATTCTCCTTGGATTTAAAATTTACTTTTCATCATCTTAAAATTCTACCTCTAGCTTCTTTAAGATAGCTCCTCTATTCTCTTCACTTTAATTTAAGAACTCTAATAAATCATGTTTAGCCTCTTGCATCAATTATTTCCACATAAAATCCTATTATTCATTGTATTCTCTCATATCTTGTGTCATCTCTTGTACTTTAGCTTCATCTCCATCATGTGTTAAGCTAGACACTCCTTCACACTTTTCTTCTAAGCATCTTAGCTGATCCATGATATGTGTTTCCTTATCCATCACCATTTCTCTCTTTTGAGACTCTCATGACTCATACCCATTTCTCATCTTTCCAACTAATATTTTAGGAAATACTTTTTCCTTTTCTCTATTTCCTAGGGCATGTTCCAAAGCTTCCAACTCTGCTTGTAATTGCTCCTAACTCTCATAGACATATAATTGATTATCATACCTCTTAATTCCATCCATGAGGCATCCTTATTCTTTAATATCTCTTTATCTAATCATATCTCCTATTTTAGGGTAACAAACCATTATACTTCCATACATGGATTCGTAATCAATTTTTTATTCAACATAAGCATGTTGTTCATGCTTAGTCTCCTTCATATTTTCAAGTTTTATGTCCTCAACATGAATTTATTCTTTATTTAATTTTGTGCCTACATACATACATGATAATAAATCATTAAATGTTAAAAACTTGAGTATTTCTTACCTCCATCTTCTCCTTATTAGGTTACTCTAAATATTTCCTGTCATCATTCTCCTTCATGATCATTTTATCCTTCTTAAGGTGATGCTCACCTTCCTCTTGTCTACCAACTTTTTCATCCCTCATGAAATTATTCATATCCTCCTTGAGATACCTACATACAAACTTATTTTTCCTCTCATTGTCTCTCATGTCAATCTTCCTTTTTATCTCCATGATTAGCCTTATAGGCCACTTAACTCTCTTCTTATTCATTACCCAACCATACCATTGGATTTATTATTCTTGCATGAGTTAAATAAAGAGATTTATCCTCTCTAAACTTTAACCTATCTCACTCATATCTTCTTCAATAACAAACTCTTTTCTCTTTGGGTCTTCCTTCATCTTTATCTCATTGTGGTACTCTAACTTAGCCAAGCCCTTACTCTCCTTTGCCTTCTCTATCTATTGACACTCTTGTAAAAGTCTTTTTCACCTTAGAACTGTAACTCTCCTCTTCGAGTCTTCCTTCTCTCTCTTGATCTTCTAATATATCTCTTCTTAAGGCTACTCTTATACCACAAAATCTTACCTTATAGGTTTTTACAACCTTTCTACCTTTCTAACTCATTCCTGTAACTGAATAAGTAGCCTTACACAATCCCAAATAACAACCTTTTGTACTTAAAATTCATAAAATTTCCAAGAGTTTACCTGCTCTGATACCACTTGATGAAGAGCCTCTATCTAAAATCTAATGTAGAGGTATGATAACCACACTCTTCATATACCTTTGTCCTAGATCTAATTTCTCCTTTTATTACCTTCAACCATCTTTGACTTTGCTTTGCCATGTAGATATATTACTTGTAATTTGACATCCTTTATCTCTCTTGTATTCACTAGGATACTAAGCCTCTTCTAATTCATATAGCCTCTCTCTCTTTTTGACCTATAACCTTTGATCATCCTCTACATTCTCTTCATTTACAATTTTCAAAATCTTACTTTTCAATTTTGATGCAAGCTCCCTCATCCCTATATAGATTCATAGCCTAAAAGCTTAATACCCAGTTCTAATGCTTATTATCTCCTCATTAAGGCCCATATGGCCATATACTTGGTCATTTATATATTTTTTCCACATGCCTTCATAAATAATCAATATTTAAGATATAACTCTCAACCAAACCAGTCATTCTCTCTTTAAGGCCTAGTCCTTATAACCCTCTTTTAGTATAAATCTAGTAGGTATGGACAATCCCTAAATTTTATATACCAAAAAAGAACATTAATTGATACCCTTTATCCTATTACAACTCCACCTAAATTTTAAATGATCAACTCCCAATTTCATCCTACTAACTCAACACCCCCTTCTATTAATTAGGTTTCTCTTAAGCCTAGTAAAAAGCATAGACATATATACCATATTGTATGGTCTTGTACGGACTCAAAAAATCCAAAATATATTATACCATGAAAAATAACATATGATCACAAATTTTAAGTTTCGAAACTAAAGTTATGCAAGTTTCCATTTCTAAAACCCTGGGTCTAGTTTAATAGGCTTGCAAGTAGCTAAGAGGGATAAAAGTTGGATATTTTTAATTGTTTATACTTTAAAATGATTTTGGGGGTTATATAGTGTTTTAACCACCTATATTATAGTTTTAAAATATTTATTAATCTTCCAACAATCTCTACAGATATTTCTAATGCAACTTAACAAAAATTTTGGAATATATGTAAGACTGTATACATGAGTATATAAATTTGGAGTGAATATTGTATTATAAGTATAAATTGAGAATATAAATGTTGAATAAATAGGCTATAATATTTATAATACACCCCACTTGTCCAGGACCCTTGAAACACACTCAAAAAGATATCTCTACTATGTTCTTGCTTGACTATGTCAACAAAGTTCTCAAATCTTGTGCAATACAACTTGTAACCTATGGATAAGGGACCAATATACACTTTATTCAAAAGAATAAAAATAACTAAAGATGTATCACATATCAGTGATATTTTTTATCCTTAAAAATACTTTTAAAAATTTCTTCTATTCAATTTAGTTACTTGACATACAATAATCATACACAGAATTTTTCAAGGCAAACAATCTTCTTTGAAAACTTGATCTTTTATTTGTCTTTCTTGACACTCTATACCTATGTATCCTTATATTTATCCTCCCTAATACTAAAATACCACTCTAATATTCATCTACATGTATTTAATTTTTTACATATCACTTAAACATGCAAATTAACTCTTTATTTTGGCCAACCCCACATAGGGTGGTAGTTACAAATGCCTTTCTTGGATGCTTGAGGTTTTTTCTTGATTTGATGGGGCCTACCATGGTTTTTAGGAGATGTCTAGTTTACCTACATAAAAGGAATCCTATATTAAAATATTATCTTATACCCATTTTAATGATTTTTAATTTTAATTTAAAGGATGTGGGTTTATAAATAGTTGTGTAATATTGGTTATTATATGTGGATGGTAAATCATTTGGATGGACATAGTTTGAAATCTTTAGTGATCTAGATATTTTAGATTTATCTGATTCTTAGATATCTTTTATGATTGGAAAATAGTTTGTTTTAGTATTTTACTTCTAAAAAATTCCATTATTAAAAGGGTTATGAATCATCAATAATTGTAACTTCCATACTAAAATTAAGGAATTTGATGTATTGGTAAAGTGTGGATGAATGGCGTTCATGGCATAAATCCATGGTCAACCAAGGAGAATGTTGTATGGAAGGTTAATATCAATGAATTGTAGTAATTTTTGGTGTGTTATAGGACCCAACATGGTTATAATATGTATTATACCAATTGATTTACATTATGCACTGTCATAATCCTTTATGGTGATGATGTTAGTTCCTAATGTTGATGTCAAGTAACCTAGATGTTTAATCAAGGTTAAAGTGCATATAGTTAAATTGGATCCATTTTCTATAAGTATCCTCTTTGATTATGTTTTCAAATGATTAATTCAATGTATAAGGATAATTTATGATATGGACTTGCAATGAAGATTTCATTTTGGTCAAATGTGACTTGGTGGCTTGAGGACAAGTGTCCTACAAGTGATTTTAAGTTGGATGGATCAATTCCTTTTGGGAATATTGACTCTTATAAGGTTTTGTACAAGATATATTTGTAAGTAGTGGATGTTTTGAGGATGTCTAAAATAGATATTTAGGTTGGTGTATTCTCAATCTTATCTATAATATTGTCTTTGCCTTTATAAGTGGGTATAGGAGGCCTTAGGACAATGTTTTTTGCATGCCTAGTTGTAACCACACAATCTTGGGATTTGATTTTGATGGTGTCTATGTGATTGTATATGTGTTGGACATGATTGAAAAAAACATCAAATGGGTGGGTATACTATTTTTATTTGATGTTATTTATTTAGTTTTAACCTTGGTTTATTTGTGAAAGAGGTTGGTCATGTTGTAAAAAGGGATCTTGGTATATCCTTAAGTTTTGATTCTTGGATGTGGATGCATTTAATTTTCTCTCTATGTCACTAAAATAAATTATATCTTAGACATAGTTTTTAAATTCTATGCACCTCTTATTAAATTAACCCTTTATCTTATGGAATTCATATTATTCATGTTCCTTATACCAGGTTGGTTTATGCACATTTTCATCAAATGGATTAGTCTGTGGTAACACAATCATGTTTGTGGCCACTAACCTATGGAAGACCAATTCAAGAGATACTCCCATTAATATAAGTTATGTGTTTTATTTTTTTATTTGGTTGACCCCTAGGTATGGTGATGTTTTTGGGTATGTTGAACATTTTTGACATGTTTGGCAAAAGTTACCCTATCACCGAATACATTCTTATTCTTGATAAATAATTTGGGATTTTCAGTTTGGGTTTGTCCTTAATTATCATTATGGAATATTTTGATAGGTTTTTTGCTTATATGTGTTAATTCAATTTGGACTCATTTTCTTATGATTTCATTAAAAGAATTTTCACAATAGACTTTGATGTGGAAGGCCAACTCTAGATTGAGATTGGCTATGAAAATGATAATGTGTTATTTCTCAAGATTATCTAAGGAAACCTATTGGCTAAGCCATGACATCTTTATAAGAAAGATGATGAAATTTCCCCATTTCTCTACTTGGCACTACACAAGTATAGCATTGTGATTTTATGTTCTATGTTATAGTAGAAATGTTTTGCAAATCTCTTGAAGAGATCTTCAAATGTGGTAATCAACCTTTTTGGTAGATGTAGGAGTCACTCTAAAGATTTTTTGCCTAAAATTCATGGGAAAAGCCTAAGAAAATATTTTTTGCTATAAGCAACCTCTTAGAGATCTATAGGTGGTAATTGACCTTTTTGATAGATGTAGGAACCACTCTAAATTTTGGAATATCTAAACTTCATTGGAAAATCCTAAGCAAATAATTATCACTATAAGTAACCTCTTATCAAGACATGAATTATTTAATGTGTTCCCTAGGGTCACATTTTCATTTGTACTTGTCAAACTTTAGAGGATATAAATGGGAGTGAAAAGGTACTCTCATCATGTTTGTATAACAATGGTATGGATAGAGTTCTTCAAAATTATAATTTTTTCTTTGGGTTTGAATCTTGTCATGTGATCTTTGAATAAGATCATTCATATATTTTAATTCTTGGGTAAACAATTTATTTTTGAATGGAAAGGATGATGATTAGTTTTGATTAAATTTGGGTGACCTACGGGTATGATTGGTAATGATTTTATGATTATTTGATTAATTATTTGATTTTATATTTGAAGGATTCATGAAGGAAATATTGACATAGGGTTTAAGATTGGTCAATTCTTGGCTCAATATTTGGATGTGTTCTGACACAATCAGTTGTTGGTCATGTTGGGCTTAGTCATCTAGAACTGATTTTACCTTATCAATGGATATTGGAGACATCATGTGGATTTTCATTGGTGGAGTATAGATTAGCCTTATTCCTACCAAGATAATTTATATATGGATTTTTATCATGATTTGGATGGGTTTTGTTCATCATACTAGTGAGGTGATTGTATGCACCCAAAATTTGCATGTTATGACATTCTTGGTATGATATTCAATGATGATGTAGTGATCTCTTAAGTTATGCTCAAATAAGATTCTCTCTAACACTCTAATTCCTATTACTTTCCCATCTCTCTCCTAGACCCACCAAACCCCCATTTTTATTTGAATTTGGTGGCCTCTTTTAGATTTTTTTAAAAACCTTCTATGGGGTTTGAAATCACCCCTCTCAGTGATGGACCCACTAGGGTCCTTGACAAAACCACTCATAAGGTAATGAAAGCACTATAATAGTTTCAAAAACTACCATGATGGAATAATCATCAACAGATCAATTTCATCATACCATGTAGTGGTTTTATCACTATGATTGATAGTTGAGTAACCACCCCTGCAAGCATGGATGGTTCAGTCACCTTTGGTCTGTGTTCTAAATTAAGCCTCTAGAACTTAAGTTTTCACACATTTTCCATGATTCTTATTGTGTTTCTTATTATTTTTTCCTTGATTTTGCCTCCATGTTTTCCTAACTCACTCCCTCTTCTATTTTAAATCATTTTTAATTCTTCCCTAAGTTTTACTCCTAATTTAACTCAGATAAAATTACCCTTGTAACTTTTATTCATCTTTTACTAGTATTCCATTTTTAGATGAATTTTAGATCTGAAAATTTGCATTAGATGTTGAATTTTTGAATCTTTATATAGTTAAAACTTGTTTACCATTACTTTTTATCTTTGACTTTGAACAATTTCTTGTTAGACTACACAATTTCAATCAAGGAGGGTCATTAAATTTACAACCAGATATTTGTAATCAATGCACTAACTAGCCATAGTTGTTATTTTGTTTGGATTTTTTTTCCTCTTATTTTATTCCATTAATAATACTATTTTATCATGTTTATTGCTAATATATTTCTTATAATCACTCTTTTGAGTATAAGAGCTAGCACGTTGAGGACCACAACAAAAATACATCTCTTGCTTCCAGCTGGTCTACATTTTGATCATGTTAGAGGTTTTTTTTTTTAATTTATTTTATTTGTTAAGTAGATTATATTAGTTTAGTTTCATTTATATTATATCTCTATTTTTAAAAGGAAAATAGATATAAAAATAATTCTCCTCTCTTCCCATCTTTACACCATAAACATTAGTTAGTTTCCTTACTAGATTCTTTCAAAACATATAGATTTGCATTTAGACCCTAGGTATATATTAGAAAATTAAAAAAATAACTTTATCTATAAAAACTAAAAAAATTTAGTTCAAAACAAGCTTTTATTCATGCACAAATAAACACACTAGCAAGTAGAACCTATAGCCAAACCTAGAAAAGTAAAAAGGTAGTATCTTGATATTGATTTTTCTTGTTTGAATAAATTTATAAAAAAAAAAAAAATTTCAAATGATAAAATTATAATCTATTTATTAATTTTAATTTGATAAAAATCATTAAAACTTAGTGTGGATTCACCTAGAAACACCAAAAAATAATTCTAGCTTACATATGCTGAGGAATACTTAGATAATTATTAGTATTATTGTTTGTGATCCAGGTCTAGTTTTGTATTTAGTTTTATATTATAAAAATATCATTTTTAATAGTATATTAATTCATATGCATTTTGAAAATACAAAAATAATTTCATTTATTTTACACCTAGAAAATCTAGAAATCAACATTTGCATTATTATCCTAGATTTTTATTTATCTTATTGCATGCATTTATAAGTGAATTGAAAACTACCAAAAAAATCATTATTTAATTTATTTATATCTATTCATTTTTATTTAATTTCATCAAGCAGTTAACTTTATTTTCATTCAAAACATTAGCAAAAACCAAAAAAAAGTCAATAACCAAAGCCCTATACTAAGATCATAAGCATTCCTAAAAACTTGCTTCTAACTAAACAACAATTCATACCACATATCACCTTCAAAAAAATATCTTATTATTATACATTTACATACCTATTCTATTGGATGACACTCCTTAAACTTCCATACCTCCATAGAGAAGGTCTCTTTCCTAGAGTTAGATCACTAGGTCCTACTATCAACACCCAATCAAATATCAGTGTCAAGCTTAGAATTGAGGTCTTATATTCCCATATCTCATTTTCAATGTTATCAGTTCCATAGATGAAAAATATCAAATCCTTGATCCACTTATCATCATCCTCCCCCAAAATGAATGTCATCAATATAACATAATCCAGACATAGATTCTTATCTTCATCCCCTTTCTTCTCCTTTGGTCTAGGCTCATCATATATCATAAAAATTTATGTATGGCATTGACTAAGAATAATGAGCCTGGTACAATTAACCAAATTCCCCTAGTCATCTAACTGAACCATTCCCACCTTAACATTCCTAGTATTGATTGGGAGCTTCACCTCCTCATCATCACCAGTATTGAAGGACCTTGGAGTTTTGTTTCTACTGAGTTAGATGATCTTAATGCACAACATGATTTGATATAAATATTTTGGTTACATCCCAATCATCCTTTTCCATTAATCATTACAAATCCCATACCACTAAATAATCAATCAATTTTTTAGTTCCATCCACCATTAATCCATTACATTGTATGTCTCTACCAAACCTCAAGATGTTAAGTACATATTTTAACATGTGCTATACACATTCATACAAATTAGTGAACCCAATGTGAAAGACTTTCTTGTTTTTAATTTCCCATTTTATTATCCTTCTTATTTATCCCTTCTCCATCTTCCCCTCACCTTCCATTTATTTTGTTGGTATCCATATACCCCTAGAATATGTCTAGACAAGAGATAAGTAGATATCTTGGCCTTGAGGGATATAGAAGGATCCAATTTAACTATGGTGTAACTTTTTTGGTAAGTTAGAAAAACCCTACTTTCAAAACCAACATATAATATTAATCTTATGATTATTCAGACCCCAATACTTAAACAAGGAGTGGAATTCCTATTCAAGAGGTATGAGATGTATTTAAACCACTAGAAACCATCCCAACTCCATTGCTATAACTCTCATTAGATGGAGTGAAATCAATCCTCATATGAATACTAGACCATTGATTATCCTCATAACCTAGATGTGGAAATCTCTACTAGGTATGACCAATATTTATGTAGGATCCATTATTTAGAGGATAGGTTAACCCCATGAAAGCAACTATATATCCCCCTACTGGGAGTCAAAATTCCTCCAACCCACTAGTTCAAAACCTAACCACTACCCCTAAAGTTTCCACTCCAAATAAATATCTTCATACTAACCAATCTCTCACATATACCCTTCCTATATAGGATGTTCCTAGATTTAATGCCACCATGGCCTGAATGAACTCATAAATGCCTTGGTGGGATGCATTCATGATTTCAAGAATAACTAGCAGTCTTTAAATCAAGTGCTGAACCCCAATCCTCATAATTATTTTCATTCCTCTTTTGTTACCATCCAAACAATAAAATCAACCATTAAAGTAAAAATCCTACATGTTCCCACCACAATAAGAACATATTCCCCGACCAAGATATGCCTCTAACTAACCCCTTAAGGATATCCTTACTCATGGACTTCTAAACCCAAACACCTCAAAAATTATCCCACTCTACCAAGCTCCTACCTAGACCCTGATTTAATGTTTATTCACCTACACTTCATGCTCACAAATTAATGTGGTATCTAATAATCTACCACTCTTTACCTCTCTGAGTTACGTGCCTCCCATATATGTTCTTCCTCCACAAACTATCTATGTAATAACCTAAATTCCTTTGAGCTATGTGTAAACCACATATGCCCCTCCTAAAAAATCACCAATATTTATAAATATAACAATATTCCTCCCTACTTCCCATATGTTCTCCAAGTATACTCAACTAGATAACTATTTTATATCTTATTCCACTTCAACCTATCAAGCCACTTCCATTCCTCATAGTGGTTATCCAATCCAAACTATGTTAATCATGATGAAAACTAACTTTAACACCATGGGCTCATATGTTGAATATCTTAAGGAACCCATAAATCTCAACATATGATAAGTCCCTCTTCTATGTCCCCTACTAGACCTTCCCAAGTTCAAAGGGGTGGGAGATTAGAATGTACACATCAAGGCTTATGCCATAGTTATTAAGGAAATCTTACCTTGGTATGGGATTGTTTCCAAGATTTTCCCTAAAACCCTAGAATAATCACTCTTGATTTGTATTACCTCTTCGATAAGGGGTCCATTCATTCTTTAAAATAATTGATGGCTAAATTCATTAAGTCCTTTTATATGAACAAGCTTCTCAAGACTCTTAAGAATTCCTTCATATCAAATAAGAACATAATAAATCAAATTACCATTTCATCATGAGATGGTGGTAGGTTCTATATTCATCTGATAGTGTACCTCACATGGACTAGATTTAATAATTTGACCTTTTCCTTCACTCCCTCAATAATGATACAAGGGAGGACGTCCAAAAAATTTAATATTTGTCTTATGAAGAAGCTCTTGAAAGTGATTTATGGATTGATCAAGAGGACATTGATAATGGTCACCAAACTTATGGGTCCAATAGGAACACTATCACCCCAAACCAAAATAATGTGGCATTTCAAAATATGAACTAGAATAATTTCAATAATCAAGGCTCCAAAATCCTTAACCAAAATAGGAATGCCACCACATATGGTGTGTTGAATAGAATAAAAGGTAAAATATAGTGAACAATAATCATTTTACACCCATTAAAAATACCAACATAAATAATAATATAGGTGTTAGGAATAAAAAACCTCCACCTATAGTTCATGTGATTGACTTCAACCAACCTCTACCTCGCAACATGCAATATCAAAACCGAAGTCAAAACTAGTTTCAGCATGTTGAACACTTTTCATAGTTCTAAAACTAACCCTATTATAAAAGTAATCATCAACAAGGGTTTGGTAAACAAAGATAAAATAAAAGGCCTAAGGAATATTATCCCAACATCTATTGTCTCTTACACTAGGTTATCATGCATGATACTCAAAACTACAAGGAGTATAACAAATTCATCTAAAGGCTCCCTAATGATCAAAGGTAGAATTTCATAGATATTTTTCTAGGGGAATGTAAGTGAAAACCCTTAATTCCTTCAAAAATAACTTGTTATGTTGTAGAACCAAAAACTCTAAACTTACCATAACCCTTTTATAAACCACCAAACATGAGCTACCTCAAACTAGACTCATGGTAACTTGAAAAATCAAGCAGTTCAAATTAATTAGCCTATGAAAGCATGTGCCAATGATGTTTAAGGTACCACTTATGGAATTTATGTTGTTTATTCCACTCCCCAATTAAGATTCTAAGGTAGAACCATAATGATATGGGTTATATAGTTGGAATTTGAAGATTAAATGAATATAATTACTCGCACCATGTAGTATTAGCCCATGACTCTTCACCATTTGAACATCCTAGATACTGATGCCATCCCTAAGCCTATGGGGAATTATTATTTTATCTCTAATATTAAAAACAATATCCCACATTTCCTTCCTTGACTTAGTCAAGAACTCACCTGCCCATTATCCAATGTTCTTGATGCTTTAAGATTTATGAATTTATCTAGTATAAATCCCCCACTGTACGCTTAGATAAATCATATTGATCTAGATATTTTTCCACTTGGGCAAGATTCTAGATATGCTAGTTATTTCTTAGACCTTAGTAGTCTCCTTCTTGATTCTGAATTGGCAAATAGGGTGATCTAGCCTTATTTTTGTAAATATGTATATATCAATAATAACTATGTAAATAAGGATATGGTTGATGACAAATAATTAATGAACATTTTCCCCTTCTCTTTCTTGGATGAACTTGGTTACATGCAAACCAACTATTCCACCACTCACAATACCTTAAGAGGCTATAATAGCCTCAATTTTACCTCTATAAGGACCATCATACTTCTATTCATTGTAGGTCCCAAGACCATGTTAATATAATTTTACATGATTAACAAAGATAAATTATAACATGATCTTAGGAAGACCCTAGATTCATAGGATGAAGACCATCCCTTCAACCTTTTTCTAACAAACTAGGTTCACCATATATTTAAGGTTTTCATGGCCCAAGGGACCCCAAACCTTTTCATATGCTTAAAATGACCATGTGCAATCAACAAAGATTGCACATTGACTACCAGTTGCCTATTAATGGGGTCATAAAACTCCCATAGTTAATTGATGTTACAAAACCTATGAAGCCCAAAGTGTTTACCTTAAAAAATTGATATAAATTCCTCAAGCCTTACTAAAACACAAACCATAATAAAAAGAGGTGGAAACTACAAAAAAAATGGTGGTTATCCACAATCTAGTCATGATGCCTAACATAAAGCCAATAAAACAAAGCTCAGGATCATCAAGTTTAAGGTAGCATTAATGGTGAAAGATTAAGTCATTAAAATCCTCAAATTGAGGTTTAAAAATCATGTGGATTACTCTAAATGGATGTTCAAAATTGTCCATTCTAAAAAATAATGCTAAAATTAGGATATGTATTGCCTTTCATGATATCAACAAAGTATGCCCTCAGTATTATGTTCCTCTTCCATCCATCAAAATTATAGTCAATGTTATATTTGGTTATGGTTTTTTATACTTTATTGATGGTTTCTCCAACTATAATAAAATCCATATCTCCAATGAAGATCAAATTAAAAATTCATTCACCTCACCATGGGGGACCATGTATTCATGCATTTTGGCCTTACAAATGTTGGGTTAACATATCAAAGTGACATGACCCATGTTTTCCATGGTATTATTCATAATATAGTGTTGATATACATGGAAGATATTATAGGATATGATTAACAAAGTATTGAACATATATGAATGTTACATATTATCCTCACACGTTTAATCAAATATGATGTTATTCTCAATCGTAACAAGTGTGTGTTTAGGGTTATAAGCAGAAAAACCCTCAGCTACATTATCTCCTACGGCAAAATTTATACTAATCATACTAAAATTTGGGAAATCCTAAACATGCTTCCCACTAATGATGATTTGGGGATTAGATCATTCCTAAGGAAGTTGGGAGCCATTCAAATATTCATATCAAACCTCACCTATGATGTTCATCAAATCGATAATTTACTTAAGAAAAATCAGCCTTGACCTAGATAAGAAATTGTGAGGATGTATTCAAGGTAGTAAAATACTTCCTTATGTCTCCTCTGATGATCATGACACCTAAATATATCAAGCCCCTCATATTTTATATTGGGGAAATGGAGGTGTCATCTACTTCATTAGCCACACTCTCATGGATTATGAAACATGCTACATGCAAATAGAAAAAAGAGTGTTTTGTAATTATATCTATGACTAAGCTATTGAAACACTATATGCTTAATCAAGAAATGTGGGTCATAATAAGGGCTCAAGCCTTATGAATGTTCTTAACCCAAACATCCCTCTCATGAAAGTCTGGATGTTTTATCATAATTTTAAGTGAGTTTGAGCTTACTTAGTCAACTAAAAGTCTATCAAGGGATAAGTCATTTCTAATTAGTTGGTAGACTCTCCTCTAGAATCCAGTGATCTCATTGATACCAATTTTATTTATGAATTAATTTTTTACATATACAATATTGTTATTATTTATTCCCTTTAGTATGATGGTATCATTCATTACTTAATTGATCGTACCTATCCTAAAGGATTCAACTCTTAGTAAAGGTGGAGTATTCACATTATTTCTTCTAAATATTTCATTCTAGATGAGGTTCTCTAACTCAAGGCCTTTGAAGGCATGATACTAAGATGTGTATACCAAGAGGTGTCAAAAAGGGCCTTGTTCCTATTAGATGGTGGAGCCTGATCTTATTATAAATTATGTTGGTGAATTTTTCCCCTAATATGTAACCCTCCTATGATATGACGACATTGTAATTATGATGGCACATTGTGTGTGAGTGAAGAAGAGATTGTAGTGGATGTATTTTAGGTTTATCCCTTCATTTGTTAGACTTGATAAGAGAAGAACTGGTTATTTCTCTATGGATGTAGCCCATTTAGGGTGAACCACATTAAATCTATGTTTTCTCTTCTATTTTGTTTTTTGCATTTTATTTTCATCTTTATTTAATTAATATTGCTCTACATTTTATACTCCTAACACTTCCATTATTACAATGGGCTTAGTGGTGGCCACTTTGGTGGTAACACAAATGATCATAAAATACATAGAATGGGATAATTTTGGTCCACTCTTCAATATGATTCCACCAAATATGTTAGGAAATGAGAGAAGTGCCAACACTTCTCTCATGAAATCAACATTCCTCCTTAGGATCTAGAGCCCATTATTATGCCTTGGCCTTTTTTCACTTGGGGTATAGATCTGATAGGTAAGATTTTCCTTAATTCTTTGAATAGTCATAATTTCATTATCACAACTAAAAATATTTCATTAATCGGGCAAAATTAATGCCTCTAACAATTTTTATTAGTTTAATAATTGAAATATTTATTTTTAACCAAATCATTTGTTGATTCAAAGTTCTAAAAATCATCATAATGAATAATAGATACCCACTTAAAAACCCTGAAGTGTGTAAAGTATATAATAATTTTTCCATATCACATCACATGACCTCTTTATGTTATCGATAGGATAACATCTAGGCTGAATCCACCAATAAACCCCTTAGATCTTGGTCAAAATAATTAAATATTTTTAATGATATTGACATTTTTAGTTTTATCCAACACTTTGGGCTTATAAAACCAACATTAAAACACCCATAGGGGCAACCCTATATTCTTTTGTGTTTGGAAACAAAGTTATTATAATTTTTGATGTTGATATACCTATCTTTTGTGTCTCTCTCTAGGCTCTCCTTGACCATTAGGAATATATGAATGCATAGTTGGCTAAACCTAAGACTTTAGATAAATGGCAACTTTTTGTTACATAAAACTTTGTCAGTATTTTGATCAGATGGGTATACAGTATAATAAAAATGTCCATGATCACCTGATACATGTAGGAGACCTTGTCTTTAGACTCAAAATATACATTAACAAAAATAAAAGAGAATGTCAAAATTTAAGACACAACTAGTTAGCCCTTTACCTAGTGACTAAGGATTTTAATAATAGAGTGTATCAGATATGCACTTTAGAGGGAAAGAATTATGGTGAGCCTATAAACTTTTTGCACATTAATAATTTCTATATTTATTTCTTGTATTTCATATTTCCTTTATTGCATTGCATCTTTCAAATTTTACGTGTTTATTTGTATATCAGATGTAATGTTTGGTGATTATTTGGTTGTTAATTCGCATAACATGAAACTTATAGAATGAAACATACCATATCATTCCATTTTGACATTACCCTATCATCCCATAAAAAATAGTTTCCAGATTAGAATTACATTAGTTCTTGCCTTAGTTCCTACAAGTAGAGTACACTTATTTTCTTTATATCTTCTTTCTAAACTTTGAAAGTATAAGCATACATCCTAATATATAAACATTTACAGATAGAGTCTATGTATACACATAATATTTTTAAAATTTATCATTTACTAATGTTGTCTCTCTTATTTAGTTTTGATCTCTTTAAGTGCATGCCTTAAAGGGTGCACTAGAAAAGGGGAAGACCATTAGTGTTTTAAAAGATTATTGGTCAACTCTATCATTACCTAAACCCATTACAAATCCCATTTATCTAGCTCCCCAAGAAATCCAAGTCTCATTTATACATTTCCATAAGAATTTATTATTTAATATAACCCCTAACTAATCAAATACCCTCTTTTTCTACTAATTTATCTAGGTCAATCTTGTTAGAAAGGATTAAGTCCATGTTATGAAACTAAGTCGGCCTAGCTAACTTAGTTTGAGGCCTATTGGTAAATTTTTCCAACTAATGGGATCAAGTTGGCTTATCTTGTTGGCTAAAATTATGGAAGGGTTTAAGGCTTATCCATCATTATAAATTCAAGGCTCATTTCAATCCAATAGATTTTAACATTTATTTTTTCATCATTACAGTTCATTATTCTACTAAATTTGCATTTGAGAGAGCCATTACTTGGGTTTTGCCTTGGATAGAAGATCACTTATCTTATGAAAATTCTTGGATAAAAATTAGGAGTATTTTAGCCTAGATATTATTTTTATAGTGTGATCCTTATAAGCCACAACAACCTCCTACAAAGAACCATTAGATAAGGGAGAGATTGAGACTCAACAGGTTCTCCCAAGATAATTATTCCTAACTCTTGATATTTAATTTTATATATAGATATTATATAAGTAATATGTGTTGTGAATGTATAACTCCTTGCTTAGATTACTTATATGCTTAGACTTAGTGTATATATAGAGTTATCTTTGATTTTTATCTTCTATTTTGGGTGATATAGGCCCTCATTTTCCTACCATGATCCCTTGATTATTTATTTATGTTTAACCATCCTCATTTATTCCACAAGCTTTAGTGAGCACTAGATTAGTTTTATTTCATATACTTAAACCTAGTTAGGGTTATTGCATAGTGTTATTTACTTAGAGCATTTTGTAATCCTCTTCTTTAGTGTTGTTTGTAATAGATCCCTTAGTTAGGTTTGGTGGATCCAATTTGGTCATGCTACTAATATAAACACGTATTGTAATGGATGTCAGTTGATTACCTTATCTGATGTTGTATTTTAGTAAGTTAGATAAGTTGTAGATCTATATTATTTTATTGCATACATTTTGGTGAACCTGATGTGAATATAACCCTTGAAATTTCAATTTTACACTTTTTATCAACTTGATTGGGTTGGTTGATCTAGTATTAACTTTTATTTACAAGGTTTCTCTTTGGAGTCAACTAGATCAGGTAGGTTGATCTAGTTTTTCTCTCTGCTTGTAGGTCCATGATCTACAATCAAATAGATCATGTTAGTTGATCTATATTTATTTATTTTCTTACAAATTTTCATATCAACAAATTGAATTGAATTGGTCGACTCAATTATTTTTCCTATTTTCTAAGTTTTCACTTTCAATCAACTAGATCGAGTTGGTCATTCTATTTTAGTTTAATAGTTATTAAATTTTTTAGTCCTCAAAAAACTAGATCAAGTTGGTTGATCTAGTCTTATTTTACTATTTTTAAGTTTTTATTTATCTACAAACTAAATCAACTTGGTCAATCCCATTTAATCCCTATGTTTTTCATATTTTTTCCTCTTTAGGACTGAATTAGGTCTAGATAACACAACTGGTAATCAAACTTTTAGCAGTTTCAATCAACCAACATAATCAACCTAGTGGATCTAGTCATATTTTCTAGGATCACTCTAAACAAGCTTTGTATTTCAATTTTTTTTTAGCTAATTCAATTTACAATTTTTTTATTCTATTCAAATTATTCAAAAAATTTATTTTTTAGGATATCATTACCATTTTTTCAATTATGCCAAATTATACTATACATTCAACTAAGTCAATCTAATTGACATAGTTTTATCTCAATTTGATTTATCAAAAAAATAGATCAACTTGATTCATATTGTTTATTTTTCACCTATTTTGTTAATAGACGAGGTCAATTTACTTAACTTTATTCTATTCTTCTTGTAAACTAGATCAACCTAGCCAATTTTGTTTTGTATTCTTTATTTTTTAGCATAAGCAAAATAATTAACTTTCATTTCATAGTAAATAATCTCACATTTTCTTTGAAAAAGTTGGATACTTGTTTATTTATTTATTTAAATAAAAAATTGTTTTTTATTATTGATTTTGCCTTTATTTTTACTTTATCTTGATTTCACTAGAAACTATATACTGATATTTTAAAACTACTTAACTATTGTCATGAAGGACTATGTGATACTCTTTTTATGATCATTGTCTATAGTTTATAGATATCATAGCATGAGGTGATTAACCCCATAATCATAGACATAGTACAAAGATAAACATGGTATTTAGCTTTTGCATACCTCACAATATTTTAAAAACACCTAGGATTTCCCTTTGAATTGAAGCTAAGGGATATGTTCATCTATTTGATTATGCGATGCATTGGTTAGTAGTTAGCACTGAGAAGTTACTTCTAACTTACCATTGAAACTAAGTTTAATGGGATATGGGAATGACACTTCCTCCATAATTAGTTCTCTAAAATATTGGGCCATCATTATCCAATGGACAAGCAAGTATCTTTTAAAGCCTACAAATCAATCAAAAGCTTTTAGCACAAAATTTTTATCTTATTTTTGTAAAATTAGTTAGCATCGATAGTTACATAATTACATTTTTATTGTTGTTTACTATTCTATGATATATTTTAGATTATATTGACTAACATTAATATAATTTTGTGTTGTGTGGTAGATAGTTCAATATTTTATCTACTTCATTCCTACCTTAAAAATTACATAGTTCAATATTTGTTAACTTTTTTTAGATTAATTTAAATCAACCATAACAAATTAGTATAATTTTGTATCTCTCCCTAAAAAACTAAGTTGACTATATTGACTTAGTATGTTCTTAAAAAAATCTATATTTTCTTACCTATCAAACTAAATCAACCACCTTGACTTAGTAGGTTTTCAAAAAAAAAAAAAAAATTCCCGATCAAACTAAGTCAACCAACTTAACTTAGTAAGTTTTTTAAAATCTATGTGTTTTATTGTTTATAAAACTAATTCAACCAAGTTGACTTAATAGGTTTTCAATATATATTCCATAATTATCAAAATTACACTAGATTGACTAGGTTGATCCTATTTTTCCTAGCTGACTTAGTTGACTTTATTAGTCTTTTTCCTCATTTCAACATTTTTAGCTCATTTATCTCTTTATCAATGTTATTATCATCATGAAATCACCTATTAAGGTATTTCTAGATAGATCAACCCAATTTGAGTATAGATGGGTGTTTCTTTCCTTCCTACCTTAACCACCCAATAGGATAACCCCTCATGGTGCAATTACTCACATCCCTCATCTAGGTCAATGGAATGCAACATGGTCCATACCACTCAAAATGATGATCTATATGATTCCAACCTAAATTTTACCATTTATAAATTATCTTGCTTTACCATTAGATCAATTGATACCAAAATAGGGAACCCTCCCATAATAGACCCTCCTCTCATTAATCCAAGGGATACCCCTCTATTGAACACCAATATTCCACCTCCCATTACTAGAAATCAAAACATACTTATTGATATAATTCAAATTATTTATCAAATGGTTCAACAAATGAATATTATGCAAACAACTAACAATTCTCAAATGCTCTGAATGCAAAGCAATATCATATAAATGTAAAGTCAAGATCCTATCATCATGCCTCTAAATAATCAGAATTTTATTCCTCCTCCTATTAGAGATGCCAATGAGAATATAATCACTTATCCTATCATTCATAAGACAGTGCTTCAACATCTTCAAAATAAACCTTTAGCTCCATTTATAGTATTCATTAACATTGTAATATTTCTCCAACCATTAAATATGATGGAACCAAAGACCTTGCTATTTTCCTTAAATCATTTGGCAATCTCTATAAGGATTGGGTCCAATCCAATGATTTTGATACCACTAAACTTATTATCAAAAATATTATAATATACGCTCTATAATGGTATAATAACCTTACCCAATATTCTTTATGGAAGTTGGATGATCTCTTCAATGTTTTGGTAAATAAAATTCAATAAAATGATCTCCCTAAAAATTGTCTTAGTCATTGTATCAATGCTAAGAAATTACCCATTGAAAATGGCCATAATTTTATCAAAATATGTAAATCACTATCCCATAAATTAGATCAAAATATGATCAATGATAATCTATTTTAACTATTTATTATCACCTTAAAAACTTATCTTCAATACAAGGTTTGAAGTTTTTCCCCTAAAAAATTAGATGAAGCTCTTGGCCAAGCCAAAAGACAAGATTTCCTTAAGAACCAATTAGAACCATCTCATAATTCAATCAAATAATCTCTCCAAAATTCAACTAATGCAATCACTACCACAAATTCTCAATCTAAATTGATTCCAATTAAAAAATTAGTAACCAAACCCAACATTCAAACTCCCATCCACCCTTAATGGTATTAGAAATGAATAGAATCTTTATTTCCATATAAACCTTTCATCTATAACAATACTTCTCCATCATGGTATGATCCAAATAAATTTTATTGGTTTCATGCTGACATAGGCCATTCTCATGAAGCATGCCATAGACTTATAAATTTTGAAATTTTTGTTATTTTAGGTGATATATTTGATCATGATGTTATTATTAGACTCCAACACCCTCATTATCTCAAAGCTTCTCAAAATATAAATTTTAAAAAAATTATAAATTCAAAATCTTAAAATTTTCTTTCCTCAGACCCTAATACACAACATTATAATGAATATGTTTATGCCATTGATGTTGATTATGATCAATATTATACCAATTTTTAATATATGAATATAGATAAAGACAATTATCATCATAAAACTAATCACAAAGATCCTATGACCAAACCTAAGAAAACTTTTATTGATAATCAACTACTTAAAGACACTACCACTTCTCAACTTATATCTTCTAAACCATCCATTATTAATGATCCACTTACACCAGTGGACCCATAGATACTTCTATAAAATACACCACCTAATCAACCTAAACCTCATGATCATCCTTCTTTTGAACTCCATTAGAATTTATTAGATGAACTTAATTATATGTCTTGTAAAATTCCTCTAATGGAGTCAGTGTGAACTTCTCCATATCATCACAAGTTTATTATGCAACAACTCCAAGACATAGAAGAGGACTCATCTAATTAATTTGAATTACCTATTAATACTCATAAACTTATAGAAGTATATGATATCAAAATAATTTCATATACCAAACCATCCATTAAATTTATAGAAAAAGATATGATAAATGATGAAATTCTCTTTCACATTGACAATCCACCCCTTTTTATAAAAATTGGCATCAATAATAATTTAATTCAAAAAAACATGATTGATGAAATATTAGGTTTCAATGTTACCTCTGTTTGGTTAATTCAACAAATCAAATATTCCAAAGAAAATCTCAAACAAAACCAACTCACGTATCACAAATTTGATAAAACTAACCAAAAACCACTTGGTTGCATTTGGATTCTTATTACTATTGTATCCAAGATTATCCATACCAAACTTATGGTCTTATATCTTCCCTTACCCTAAAACATGCTTTTGTGTCATCCTTGGACTCATTGTATGTGAACTGTTACATCTTTTGGTAGCCAATGTATCAAATTCATACATAATGGGAAACATTAAAAATATGAGTCTAATATTAATATTTGGATTATCCAACTTACAAATCCCAAATATAATTATTGTATTCCCACTATCACCCACATAAATAGTCTTCCTGATTTGGGTAACAATTCAGGTGACAATTTGGGTGACGGTTCCACCCTAATTGATGATGGAACTTTTGGGAGCCATAAATTTTACACTGTAGGTCCAATTGAATCATCATTTCAACCATAGGAAATATAAGAATGAGGAGAATGTGGTGAGATGGAATTAATCTCTATTTAATGGATTTTGAGCCCTAAAAACCTAATGGAAGTGCCCTAAATTTCAATTTTAGTATTGCAGTCTAAAAATAGTAAGTTTTTAAAAATAGTAGTTCCTTGAATTCTATATTGTTTTAAATCATGTAAGTTGAACCACTTAATCTCCCTCAAGATTGGTGACCTTCCACATCCTCCCCCTACTTTAAAAATGTGTATAAATGAAGATGTAACCTAAAATGGAAATCAAATATCTTTTCCCAGAGATAAGGATATAGTTGTATTGCGATCTTGAGTAATAAAAAATCTCTTCTCAAAGAATTCATTATTACTGTGTTATTTATATGTTCTTGAAATATTTATCAACCAGAACTTCTAAGTTTTGGATCACTTCTTCTTCCTAAATTTATAAATATGCATTCAGATCTACATGTAACTTTCACAAATTTAGATGATGATGAACCCAATAAACTCTAAAAACCTTAATTTACCACTTGATTACCTCTATATATCTTGGAATGGAATCCACCTTCTCTTCTTCCATGAGATATAAACATTCCCTTAATAGGTGACACCACCGATATCCTCCCCCATGTAATGCATATGAATCATCCTATATAAAATATGATTTCATTTTCAATGAATATATGGTGGCCAAACTATTTCAATATTCCTTAACTATGTCTCCTCACACTTTAAATAATATGGGCCTCTCCACTACTGATGTTCAATTAAAACATATACATGTGTTATATCTCCATCATATGATAATGCCTACATTATGGTACAAGCTTAGTCATGAGATATAGATTTATTACATTATCAAGATACATAATCTAAATTCATGCCTTTAATCATGGTGTTCATGTAATTCATATAGCTTCTGACAATGAATCAAAACTAGAAAGATATGTACCACTTATCAATGCACCTCTGATAAAAACTCCATAGGTTGTCGAAGAAATTGATCAATCTAATATAATCCAACCCATAATGTCTAATTACATTGATAAAATCAATCCACTCATCCAACATTTAATACATTCAATTGATCCTCTTACACAACCCATTTCTATGCCTTTTTCCATAATCCAATCACCATTGATGTTATTACTTCTCATAATATCTTAATACTATATTATATTAAATAATATCACATCCATACTCATGAAATTACCTTAGATGCAAAAGATATAGCCATTTGAAAAATACATTCTAAACTTGATAAACATGGAAACCAAATTATAGATCTTGAAATAGATATTGAATATTATGGACCCTTACCTATACTCCCTAATGATGAAGCCATATTATAACTAATCCATGGTTACAAACCTTGAATCCAATGCCAACATCATAAGCTAGGTCATTTTGAGAATTTTTTTTCTTATTTCAATAATTTCATTTCTAGTATCGACCCTAATACGCATGCTATTTATTCTCTCTCTCCTACTCCCTATCATTTTTGAGACAAAAATGTTATTCTTTTTGAATAAACCATGGGAATTAATTATGACACAAATATCATCCCTCAACCTATTCTTGTATCCAAATAAATTTATCCTACCAAACATGATAATTTTATTTTATTCTTTGATAAATATTATGAATATATCCCTGGTATTGACCCTAGTATTATAGTCTATAATATCATTACTTATCCTAATGGCAAACCCATGCATCAAAAGTAATGCAAATTTCCTCTTGATATTTCCACCCTATGTCATAAATAGATCATTAAACTCCTAGATGTTAAATTCATCAAACCTATTGATTACTTTCAATGGGTTTCCAATATTATTCTTGTATGTAAGAAAGTAACCATGTTTTTTTGCATCTACATAGACTTTCATAACATTAACTTAGCTTGTCCCAAATATAACTTTCCCTTATCATCAATAGATGCCATCATCGATTCCACCATTTTCAATGAAATTTTATCTCTCATGGATGGTTTCTTGGAATATAATCAAATTCACATTACTCCTGAAGATCAACATAAAACCATGTTTATAATAGAATGGGGCACCCTTATTTATGTCAAAATGCCCTTTAGTCTTAAAAATGTTGGTGCCACTTATCAATGTGCCATGGCCCATATATTTCATTATCTCATACATAATATTGTCTAAAACTATGTAGATGATCTTATCACCAAACCTAAGCATCGTGAAAACCATCTTCATGATATTGTTATAATATTTAACTATCTCATTAAATACAAAGTTAGATTCAATCCTTAGAAATGTGTTTTCAGTGCCACCTTTGGAAAACTCTTAGGTTTTCTAGTCTCTCTTCAAAGAATTTATGTGGATCCAGATAAAATCAAATATCAATCTATTCTAGTTATTTGAACATACCTTGGTAAACTCAAGGAAATACAATGATTTATTCTTGAAATGGCTTACCACATTTATTCAATTAATTCTCTTCTTAAGAAAGGTATAACACTAGAATGGAAGGATTCATGTCAAAAATAACTCAATGGCATCAAATAATCAATTTTACATCCTTCCACTCTTTGAACTCCTAATAATTGACCTCTCATATTATATGCTTCGTGTACATGCATATCAATTGGAGAAATGCTTGCCCAATAAGATGAAATAGGATATGAACATGCCATTTATTATATCAGTGGTGTTCTAATAGACTATGAAACACACTACACGAAAAATGAACATGATTGCCTCACCATTTATTTCATAGCTGAAAAGCTTTACTGATACATGTTTTACCAATAACTTATGTCATCATCCATTCCTATCCTCTTCATCACTTCTCAAAAACTTTCCTACCTAGTGATAGAATTATCAAATGGATATTTCTCTTGATGTAATTTGACATACAAATCTTCATGTAAAAATTAGTTAAAGTCCAAGCAATTGCTGACCAAATTTCTATAGCTACTATCCATCCATAGATCATATTTAAAATATTCTTCTTGATGAATAAATCTTATACATTGAAGGTCTTAACCAATATATTTCACTAAAATATTATTTCCACAATTTTATGGTTGATCTTGAAACAAATAATCTTAATAAACTAGAACTACCATTCCTAAACAAAATTTCAAATCCATCGTTAAAGAATCACTTGAATTTACAATTAAACTACATACATATTCTTGGACCTTTCATTTTGATGGTGTTAAATGGCTTCAAGGAGTTGGGAAAGTATGTATCTTAGTTGATCCTCACGGAAAGTATGTATCTTAGTTGATCCTCACAGAAAAATCATACCTCTCACTTTTTTATTAACCTTAGATGTTACTAACAATATGGTTAAGTATGAATCTCTCATCTTAGGTATGCAATCCACCTTTGATTTAGGCATCACTTACCTACATGATTTAAGAGATTCACAACTCATATGCCATCAAGTCAATAGTGACTACCAATGTAATAGTGAAAATCTTATTTACTATTATCAAATCACTACCACCCTTTCTCAAGATTTCAAATCCTTCACTATAAAACCAATTCCATGAGAATAGAATTCCATAACTGAATCACTCACTTCATATGCCCCTCTTTTTCATCCTCATCAATCTCTTCATAATTCCCAATTTCTAATCCAAATACATAAATCACCATCTTCATTACCAACCTTAAATGATTATCTTATCTATCACATTAAGTCTACAACTATTTGACAAAACTTGTGGTACAAAATAATATACAATTTATGGAGCACCATACTTATCTTATTAACATTGATTCTCATGAAAAAACCAAAATTTGTAAACAGGCTTAAAATATGTATTATCACATGACATCCTATATTATCAAAATTCCAAAGGTACATTGCTCTATTTTGTCACTCAAGATGAAGTTCTTTCCCTCCTTGAATAAGTAAATTAAGGCATTTCTAGTGGTCATTATAGCAGACATGTTATACCCTACAAATGCCTACACATAAGATACTTCTAGCCCAGACTTGAAAAAAATGTTATCATATTTACCAAAAAATGAAATTTCTACCAGCAACATGATCTTATTCACTTTCCTCCAACTAAGCTTCAAACATTAGAATCTCCTTGGACTTTTTCCTCGTGGGGATTAAATCTCATTGGTAAATCACCTCATTCTTAATATGGTCATGAATTAATCATCATAGGCACTGAATATTTAACCAAATGGGTTGAAGCTATGCCCCTTGTTAATGTCATGGGTATCACCATATCTAAATTAATACTTCATCTGATCATTTTTCACTATGGGATTCCAACAATATCATTTTAGACAATGGTGGGAACTTCAAGAATAAGGATATGAAACAATTATGTGCTAAATTCAAAATCACGCATAAATTTTAAATGCCTTATCATCCTTAAATCAATGGCTTAGTAAAATTCACTAACAATATTATTAAAAAAAATCTTATGAAAGATAATCTGGTATTCTCATTCTAACTAGCATCTAAAACTTTATCTTGCACTTTGGAATTATTGCACTAGCATTCGTAATACTATTGGGGAAACAACATTTTTTTTAATGGTTTTGAATATGTGTTTCCTCTATAAGTTAAGTTACCATCCTTACTCATCTCTCTTCACAATATTATTCTTGGAGAATAAATTTGTGATGTCCATTTACATGTTTTAAACCTTCTAAATGTGCATCACCTAGGTGCTTTACAACATGACCAACAATACATAGCTTGAATTTCCAAACAACATAATAAAAAGGTCAAATTTTATACTTTCAATATTAATGACAGTATTTAAATTATATTATACCCATGATAAATAAGGAAAGTAGGCTCAAAAGTGATGGGGACCTTATTTGGTCAAAGACATTCTTGGTCCTAGTACATACAGATTACAAACTAATGAAGGACATATTTTCAGAGAACCCACTAATGGTCAATTATTAATTTTTTTTATATGTTTATTTCCAATACTATTTTTATCTTACATATATTTCTATATATTGTGGTGCTAACACTTCTTGCAGATTTTTCAAAGCTTCTAGCATTGCATCAATTTTAGCAGCCTTAGTTTTTATTATTGATCCTTTGGTCTATCTACATTCCTTCATATATTAATGTGTGAGATACATAATAATAAAATGGATAGGACTCAGTCATCCTCATGAATATATTTTTTTCTCTCTCATTAGCCAAGCCTTCAAATCTCTTTCAAGTAATTTTTATTTTTATTTTACAAAACAATTTACTTTTCACACCTTAAGGACTAATTTGGATAATATGGACTTATCAACAATCCAAATTTTTGAAAACTATCAGAAATAAATTGAACTATATCAAGATTAAATTGGACTATATCGAGATTAAGTTAGATTTATTACAAATAAATCACATGTCTAATTTATTTATAATAAGTCCAAATTATTTAAAATGATCAAAAATAATTAGTAGTTGAAAACTATAATAAATAAATTGGACTTCATCAAGAATTACTTGGACTTATTACAAAAAAATCACATCTATATGATATATTTTAAATAAATCCAATTATGTAGTTATTTAAACTAGTTCACAGACAATGCATTTATAGATAATAAGACTTGGCAGTTTATTTCTTAAGGAAAAATAATTCATACATCAATTAGGTGCTCAGGTGATATGTGATTTAAAACACTTGGGATGATCTGGATGTCATGTGTCAACAATTTATTAGATCATGAACTATCTATTTAATCTAATTTGGGTGATGTCCTAGCAATCATCAAAGTTTATCTTATATTTATGTGCATGCCACATGTCAATCACAGGTGTTCTATTATTATATTATTAATATAATCTTCCAAATATTTGAGTTATCAAGATTATGACATGTGTTATAGTATTAGGTGCTCACATTGTTTGGGACTTTTTATTGGACTGGTCATCCTTTTGTATAGTCAATTCATTGAGATTATTCCATGTGGCACAATCTTAGGTACTTGTACAAAGTGTAATTTGAAAAACTAAAAAAATTGAATAACATTTGTCGATACACAAATGATAAAGAACAAATATTTCCAAGTGGGACATTCTAAGGCATAAACCCTGTAGACTTTTTTGCATACATGGGAATGCCAAAGCATATTTTTCAATGCACAAAAACTAAAGTGTAAATTTTGATGTGCAAATTATGAAGACCATTTGTCGAAGACCATTTTGAAGGATGCAAAATGTGAAGTTTAATTTGAAAATTGGAAAATTCGAAGAGGTTTTCATGATTCAAAAAATGTGATCTGGCTATTTAGAATACGTAAATGTCAAAGACCATTTTGAATCACAAAAATGCAAAGTGGATGTTCCAATAGTCAAATGATATTAAATAGATGCACAATTACTGAAATATTGAATTGTCATAGTAGAAAATATAAAACTTAAATGTTAAAGTGTATTTTCCAAGACCTAAAATGCAAAGTGACACTAAAATTAAATATAAATAAATAAAACATTATAAATTCTCAAAATATGGACTAAATTTTGAAAAATAATGTTCATATTTCTCATTAAAAATTTAAGAAAACACCATTCCAAATTTCCCAATCCTTTTATCACTATTTTAATTAGTGCCTAGTGGGATGATGTATTCAAATAGTTTGTTACAATGCCTTTCAAAAATCAGTGAGAACAAGTGTATGACCTCTCCAATTTTTATTTGGTTTCTAAGTGTAGATGATATTTTCTATGAGTATGGATGGTAAAGATGTGTCAGTTGGGTTTGTATTCCATTTCTTGTCCAAGTAACCCGAATAAATTTATGTTTCTTCTGCATCTTTTTTCCCTATATGAACTAGGATGAACCACACTATGTTGACCCTTCATTTTATATCCCCATTTTTTTTCAGTATCTCAATATTGATTTTATCTCTAATAACCCATATTTTGTAGTCCACTCCTATAGAATCATCAAGTTTGATAAATAACATATCTCTGATTTGCACATCTTGAGCTGGATCAAATGCAATTTTTGTTATTTTGATTCTTGGACCAACATATGTATCTATAGATTCCACTCTAAAATTACGGGTCATATAATGAACCATTTTTTGAATATATCTATGTAGGGGTATGTCATGGTGAGTTATAGGCCAACAATCTCTTAGACACTCAAATTCAGAAGGGAACATGTCTTCTTTCATTATGTATTGGATGTTTTATAAGTAATACGCTAGATCCTTCCACTTAATATTTTTGGTCAAACCAAATTCATTGAATTGTTGTACATACTTATTCAAGTTATATTTAATTTATTTTTCACTCTCTTTTCTACTTCTATCTGAGTCTTTTGCAATAACGAAATCTTGAGACATTTCTCTATTTTTAAGTCTTTGAAATATATTTTTTGTCGGATTACCTTCTAGAACATTTGGCTCACCATTTTATTTTGTTCCCCATAATGTAATTAGGAGGGACAAATTTATATCTCTTATAGATTTTTTGCAATGCATGATTGGCTGAGCTTGCTTCATGTATATAAGAAAGTATTGACCTTTTGTCAAGCCTACTATTTCATTTCTTCCCTTTAGTTGGTAACTACTAACATACTCTTTGAAATCCACTACCTCTTTAATCAAATATGTCATGAAGTTTCTTGTATTTTCACACATCCTATAAGTGTCCACCATTTCTACCACACTTCATACATCTTTACTCTTTATACATTTAGATAGGTTTCCAAATGTGTTGTCAATGTCCTCATGGGTATGTCCTAAAAGGATAAATCTAACCTTGACATCAAGGAAATCACCTTTATAGATAAAGAGAGATAAATATTGCAACACATACCTTTATAAAAAAACATGATTTTATGAATTTGTAAATGTAACATTAGTTCCATATAAGGTTTGACATTTTTTAAATATAATTATGGATGGAAGTACCTATTCTTATTATACCCACAAAAATTGTCTAGATAAAGGTATAGCCTGTAAGGTAGTTTATTGAAGGCACCAACTAATTGTGCTTCTTTTCTATATTTATTGCATTTAGGGTAGCAGTTGTTAGACAAAAGTGCATCATACAATGGATATTTTGAAGACCCAAGTTTATATAGTAAAGATCTATAAGTATTTGGCATTGTTGTTTCCATATCCTTGAATTACTTATTCAATGTGATAGTAAATTTAGACACTCTAAGAACATATGGTAAAAAAATGCCCATATCCACTTGCACCATGACCATGTGTTATAATCCCTACAATTGACAACTCTAATATTTTATTGATAACTACTTTACTCTTATCATTGTTCTCAACAAAAATGTTTTTTAATGTTCCACCTTGTCATGAATGACACTGAGGCATTATTTAGTGTATTGCTCTGACATTCATTTATGTGTGTAATAAATTTATCTTGCGTAAAGTATTTGATTTGAGTGCATCACAAATTATTGATCTATACCCTCTTCCTAATCTCTAGAGAGGGAAACAAAGCATTTATATTGAGTTAACAAGATGCATGTTTTACACCTAGTAAAGTCATCAAAAGTGGAAATCATCACATCATGAAAATTAGTTCTCCACTTGTTATTGAATTTTGGCTAGGATATTGGCTCATATTTTATATCTGCTAGTTGTGATTTGATGTGTCACCTCATAAATTCTTGAGTGAAAGATGATAGAAGATGTTAAACATTTTCTCATGAGCTGTCTATATCTACTTGGCATGTTATTCATGGAAAAGAATCTACAAAATCATCCACCAATTAGTCCAAAAAATCTTTAGCTACCATTGTCTTCTTTTTTGGCTTTTGCCAAAATATCCCTACATGAAATGCATTTCATTCCCCATTTTTGTTTCAATTTTGAATGTCAAAGAAGCTACTTCTCTTCAATCCATATATTTTAAGCCAAGCTTCTAAATAGATCTTTAAACCCTAAAAATCAATGAGAGTTTTTCTTTTAATTTATCTTAAACAAACTAGCAGAAAGGGCATCTAAGACATATTGCCTCCTATCTATTCTGGTGGAATCAAGAAAATTCATATTTATAGATTTTAGAATCTCAAATGACAATCCTGACTGAAAACATTTTTTCATGTAACATTTTTCACATACATTGTTAAAATCTCACTATCTATGCTTTCATCAAACTCCACTTGGTTAAGTGAAGCATTTGGCTGATTTCTTTTCTAGCCTAAGTATTTGTAGGAATGGCTTATTTTTTTTGGATGCCTTTATCTTAGGAATGTTAGGAAAGGAATGACTTAATTATCCACTACATCCCAATTTTTTCTAATTTCTTTCTCTTTTGGTGTCATGTATGGTAAATTGATTACTCTACAAGTCTCAGTGCCCACTATTTTATTGGAAGGTCATCTAATGATAAATGTTTTAGTTAACTTTGTACTGTAAGTCTCATAATGTTTTATAAATTTCCTTATGTAAATTCCCAATTCATTTTCTAACATTGGGATATGAATGCAACCAAAAATCTCACCTGGTTGTGTAAATTTAACATAACCAAAAGTAATTTTTCATCATTTGCAAGAGTTGTACATTTATGCAACAAATATCCCCTTTTTCCAAGAAAAGTTTTTCTTAGGATTTGAAATGTGGTAGGATAATCAATATATCAAAAAAATGAATCCAAGAAAGGGTTTTCCTATTGAAATGGTTGTATATGCAGAACTAAACTCAAATTATTTTGTCTTTGTTCCATGTCATTGTCTATAGAAAACTTGTCTATGACATGTTACATCATTATTGTGTTCCATATAGTAAAAGTATCAACTACATCCCCCAAATTATCCATAAAAGCTATATGAAATGGAGGTGATAGAGTTAGATCAAAGACTTTAGTCACATTTACACTTACACATTCAGTAGGTATTTCTTCATTGTAGCATGTGGAAGTGAGATTTATGGGTTCTAGAGATTCAATATCTGGACTTGCCACTTTGTGTATTTTTCCTTCACCAATGACCTTACCATTATTTATGAGAGAAACATAGTCTCCACATTGTAAATCCATTGACATATGATTTTTTAACCTAGACATTTTCAAAATACATGAAAAGAGTTTTTAATCATGTTATTTATAAAATTAGTCCAACTTATGCCTACATATAAAAGATAAAGCTATATTTATACTAGAACATAAGCATGGAGATATGTTAAAACCTAAAAATGTTAAAAAGGTAATGTATAAATTTTTTTTAATGACATGGTTTATCTCACTCCGAAAAATAATAGATTATAATATCATATATTGCATACTTCAATTTTTTCTTCATCCTACTTTGAAAGTATCTCCTAGGAGACACATTTCAAACATACATCAGAGCATAATATCCACGTAGAGAAAAATATCTAATTAAGTCAATATTAAACCATGTATTTTATTAAAATATTAAATGATAATGAAAAATGGAGGTTTTGAGAAAAATTATGGAAAAAAAATTAGCTTTTTATATTTTAGGATCCTATATTTGATTTGAACCTCTATTATGGACCTAAAAGTTTGAATGTATCTTTTAGAAGATACATTTCAAACATGTGTATGGGTACCCTTGAAGGTTTGAAGGTAGTATTGAGTGATACCTTGAAGGGCCTTGTAATACCTTCAAGGGTACCCATGACATTAAGATTAAGGCTTCATTTTTCAATAATTAAGGACATGTGGCATGCACCTACAAAATCGTGACATTTTAGCACTAAAAAAATATTTCAAGTTCACTAGGTAAGTGACTCTCTATGATTATGCCAAATGTCTCTATATTGTTTACCCAAAGACTTATAGATTCAATTTCATGTATGAAATCTTAGGGATATGTAAGAAGTGGTGTGGTGAGGTTTGTCTACCTCTAAACTACCTTTGAAATTCTTGTTAAAAATGGGGCTCACTTCCCTTAGCCAATAGCAAACCTTTTCTTTAAGGAAGAAATGTTTTCTTTCCTAAGGAGAATCATGATGACATGTGTCATCAATAGAGGGGACCGAGACTTTAATTTTACAAATACACTCACCTGTGTGCTTAGTCATTGTGAGTTTATGATGAACCCAAGTGTTGGATTTAAGTTTGTATCTATGTTTTTATTCTCTCCCAATAGGATACATATAATTATTGGACCATGGGGAGGATACCTATGGTTTGGGAGTGGGTTGAAAGATCATTCTTCAATTGATGGATTTCTTGATCCTTGGCTGAGGACTCTTATTGCATCTATTGCTACATCTATTATTATGTACTTGTAGTGTCCAAGAGGCTCTTATGGGTATGCATAGTACAACTTATTAAATGCATTTAATAAGTTAGTTTGAAATGTAAAATATCATTGTTTATACTTTGCCAAAGAAAGGAGATTAAGGAGCAATCTGGTAAAAAAAAGTACATCAATCTTGAATTAAGTCTAAGAAAGTGGTGAAAATTAGATATGTATGGTAGATGGACTAATAACAGTTATGCAAGACCATTAATGACATGGAATTTTTAAAGATTGCATCTTGTTTAAGAAGTTGGGATGTGATAGGTGGATGCATTCAACAAAGTGGCTACACAAAGTGACATAGGTCACATCAAACACATGTTATGGGGTGATTTAAAGATTTGGGAGATAAAAAATGTCACCATCAAAGCCAAAATATTAAAGATGAGGAAGAGTGCTCATGCATAGGTAGTTAGTGCATTTAAAGAGGTTGACAAGAGAAAATTAGATGTTGAAAGCCATAAAATAAAGTAGAGGAACAATGCTAAAACATTGCAGACTTTAGCAAACAAGAGTATTCTACTATTTTCTCTTGATATACTCCCATGTAAAAAAATTGATACCTAAATTTTGGTAAAACAAAGAAATCAAATAGTGCAGATTATAGGTTTAGTCATGTATAGGAGCAAGTTGTTGATCCCACTCACAAATATAGAGAAGGTGGAAATGGGGATTAGGATAGGTCTTTAATTAACCAAATTTAATTACTTGGATCCCTTTGAATTTGTATAAATGGCTGAAGTTACTCTATTTTCCCTATCAACACAATTAGGTGCATAAGTAGGAGTTCTTGCACTTCAAATTCCACTTTAGGGTTTTGATGCAAAGAGGCTAATCAAATTACCTACATTCAAGAAACTAGATGAGGTCATGCATATCTTGTTTAGTAGATAAAACCAAGGTGATATTCATTTTTCAAAAGATATCATCATTTGAATCAATGCACAAACCATGGTGAGAGCCATAGGCATCCCAAATTGTGGAAAATCCTTATTGTCATACAAGTCCACCACATCAACAATTCATTCATTCATTTGGGATAATTTTCCCACTAAGGTAGGTAGAGGAATTCCAATTAAATCCATTAAGGATGTTGCAATGTGTATTTTATTAGAGTGTATTATAAAAAGGTTTTAGCAAACAATGAAGTAGTCCAAGTAGGTAATAAAAAGAGTAATTAACATTATATATCAGATGATACACCAAAATGAGAACTCCAATTGGCCTAATTTTATCACATTTGAGCTTACCACTAATATCAAAAAGATAATTTTAGGTATCTCACAAAATTTCCAATATAAGTTTCTAGTTTTGTTATTATGCTTCACCCAATGGAAGTCCCTGCTAGGCCAAGTTAATGTTACTACACAATTTTGGCCTACTGCTACCCTCTTAGGTATCATTTAGACTAAGAAAAGGCAATATTATTATGCTTCACCCAATGGAAGTCCCTATTAGGCCAAGTTAATAATACTACAGACTTTTGGCCTACTACTACTCTTGTAGGCATCACTTGGTTTAACAAATGGTGGCTTGAGGCTCTCAATTTAATCAGGTCACACCCTTAAATTCTATAGGATGTCATGTAATATTTGGGGTAGTATTCATCAGTAACCAAGTTGTACAATGTTATTCAAATTAAGTTGCATGATTGGCCATACCAAATTCAACTCCAATGCCCATTTTCATCATAATGATTGAAGCACAAGCCAAAGTATGGAGGCAGAGAGCCCTAGTCATGATGTTAGTTTAGCCTATTTGAACCATCCTTCTATGTGTAAAATAATTTAAGTAAGAGAAAGAATAATCATAGTCAGCTATGTAACCACATGCTTCACCATAGTAGTCTATATCTCCCACATAACAATAAAAAGGCAAATGGAAGGGACTTACATAGAGAGCCTCACCACAACTAGCCATAAAGAGATCAAGACAAATCAAGTCTTGGTTGGATAACCCACATGTCCTTTGCATGTACTCCTCTATGTGATTGTGGCTTCTATGCCAACTTATTTTTTTCAACTATATGTGTATGTGGCATTTGAACATGCCTTATATGCTTGCATTCTAGTTTGAGTGACATGTGCCCATGTCCCCTTATTTGCTTGGCCCCTTGGCCACTCTTGTACATTTTTTATTCTTACCTTATGTTCTCATTTCTTGATTTCTTTCAAATGTTGACAATTCCATGATCCAAATCATGCCTTATCTTACTTATTGGATATCATGATGGACATAATGCTTTATCCCTCCATGATAACTAATAATTAACAACTAACACTTCCAATTTTAGTTCAGTACATTACACATGATTTTACATTATTATATCTAACTAGGCATACCCGTATTGATCTAACAAATCTCTCAATGTAAACCATGTTATATCTTGAGATATCTTGTTAATTATCATTTCTATATCATAGATTTTATAGTATGACACACTTGCAGGGCTCTTTTCTTCTAAGGGTAGTCATTGTAGGGTCTCCATTCCTACCTTCAAAAGAGGGGGAAAATAAGGTTTTATCACAAATATTAGAGCTCCTATCAACCAAAAAATCTAGTTTTAGAACACTCAAATTTGGTCCAAGATAACAACACCAAGACTAGACTACAATATCAATGGAATTACTATCCATTTCCAATGATCCTACTCAATCAGTAGAAAAACTAGATTTTCCAAGAATAAATAGAAAATTAAGTTTAGTTATAGTTTTGTCAACTATAGTTTAGACCAAATTTAGTGGTTTCAATATAGTTTTTCTCAAAAAATCTAGATATAGGGGGCATCATGCATGACATGATGGCTCTCACTTCTAGTTTAAGATAGGGTAGCTAGTATAACTTCTAGATCAAAATCCATGTTTTAGACATTAGTGATTAGGGGCAATGTGCACATTATATTTGTTTTCTATCTTTCTAAGTTTAGTATTACCTGGGTGTTATTAGCAAGTACATGCCTTACACCATCTACAAGTGGTTGGCATCATTTTGGTTTAGCTTTTATACAAGCTTAACTTCTGAATTCTTAAGTTCTCAAGTGGCTTCCACATAAGCTAGATTCTCAATTTCAAAGTGGCTTTCATATAAGCTGAATCTCCATATTTTAGAGTGGCTAAGAGTGGCCTAGTTTATAACATATATTCAGATATCCATGCCAACATTGTTATATCATAGTACATTCATGGGATTTAGGAGCCATTCCATATAACACACATCCATATTAGTATAAGTTTATAGCTTCACTTCATGAGGCAATGATGGAGCTAAAGGACTAGCTAGCCTTTGTATTCTTGAGCCACCTATTCAAATGGATTAGACACATAGTATAAACATTGATCAACACATGTATGACCACCTAAATTCAATTAGTGGGTAACAATGGAGCCAAAGGGACAACCTTTTCATTCTTGAGCCACTTCTAGGGAATTGAGCACTCAACTCTATTCATGATATTACTCTTGGTATAACACACATTAAGCATTACTCAACATCACTCAACATTAAAATAGGTTTTGTATTGGTTCACATACTTGGTGAGGTGTATGTATTCCTCTCTCTCTCTCTCTCTCTCTCTCTCTCTCTCTCTCTCTCTCTCTCTCTCTCTCTCTCTCTCTCTCTCTCTCTCTCTCTCTCTCTCTCTCTCTCTCTCTCTCTCTCTCTCTCTCACACACACACACACACACACACACCTAGCTCTGTACATTCTTATTTTAGATATAGCATATCTAGTAAGAACTAATCTACTCTTTATTTTCAATTGAAAATTTACACTTCATAGTGTGCTCTCTCTATGCACACCCAGCATCACATAGCTTTATTAGATTCACCCTTATGAGTAAGCTCAATTACATTTTCTATTTTTCCTTTATCCTAGTATTTTGCTTTACTACATCTCTAGAATAAAGGGGGCACAAATGTAGTAATATAAAATGTAAAAATTGGTAACTTGACCATGGCTAATGACACTCAATCCATAGGTCCCTTTTGCTTGCTCTCATGACCCTCATAAGATTGTTTTCACTAATTCCTAATCATTTTAATCCTTCTAGACCTGATCTTAGCTAAGCTAGGACCCTTTTTTTATGACCAATCCATCCCCCCAAGTCATATCTACCTAGAATAATAGCACCACACTAAGACAATAGCACCAATGTCAATCCTATTCACATTTAACACTATTGTCCATGCTCATTTTTGTTCCTATTGATCAATTTATTCTAGTTATCCATCCTTCTCCTTGTTGGCCTAACATGAGCAAATTCAATTCATGACCAATAGATCCCTATAAAATCCAATTCAAAGATAATTTGAAAATGACTTGGTAAATATTATCAAGAAAGTAAGAATACAAGTGAAACCACTCAGGTAATCTTCCCTATTCTCTACATATAGCCATCTAGTATAGTATTAAGCACGTCGAAATCTCTAAATTAGTCCTTATCCATCCTTAAGCACATCCAGACTAGCATTTCTTATATTCTCATATCAAAATTACATGAAGCACTTTCAAAGGTATAACTACATATGGTTTGATCCCTATTTAGAGTATTGGTATGTAGGCCACATGCCCACACATAGGGTGTGAAGCACGTCCAATACATCTTACACACACTAACTCCTTTTCCCTTTTTGTCAAAGTTTTGTTTAAGTACATTGAAATCATAAAAATGAAGAAAATAAACTCTATATAGAACATTGCTAATATTGGGGCTTCACAAATTCATAGACAAGGTCACCTAGACATGTTGAGCAAAACCCAGAAAGCTTAGATCCTCAAGACAATAGTGTCAGACAAGGACTATAGTGTCAGTGCCACTCCTATCCACCTTTGGTGCTCCTATCTAATCAAAAAATGAAATTTAGAATCTTATTTATGACAGTGTCCTAGGCTTACATAATGAATATTAGACCTTGTCTCAGTCAAATGAACATAGTTTAAGCTAAGTCTTATTTTCTCCCTCTTATTACTATTTTTAGAAAATATCTAATTACAAATAGATTTCACAAATTAGTAGCTTATTTACTACATGTTATTTATTGATTTATTAATCTAAACCCTAATATTCCCAAAACCATTAAAATAATAAGAGGTCTATAATAAGGGAGAAATCTAGTTTAATAATGTAAAAAATAGATTTTTATCAAATAAATTACATGAGGATAAGAAATAAACATATCAAAAAATGGGATGAAATGGGTGATTCAGGGGTTGGAGACTGAGATGTAAGACTGGAACACTATCTAGAATCTAGATCTGGACTTCATTTTTTAATTGGATAGGAGTGCCAAAACTAGATAGGAGCAGAGCCAAAACTATTTTCCACCTCTATTATTGTTGTCCTAAGGATTTAAGCTTTTTGGGTTTTACTTGCTAGGTTAGTGTGAGCCTATGTACCAAATTTTAGAGGCTAGAAGTCAACATAACTCACTTTAGGTCCATTTCAATCTCCAAACCCTATATTTATCTACACACATAGAAACAACAAATACATCAAAAGGTAAAAGGGTGAAAACTAGGTTAGGAGAATAATGATCGTATGATCTAAAACACCTGATGTCCTGATCACTACCTACATTAACCCTCAAGCTAGGGTCTTAAATCTAATGTAGTTCTCTCTTAGGGAATGTACATAATCACTGTGAATGATAGATGCAAGAATTAATTTTGCCTAGGCCCTTCCTTGATCAAGCATGCAAGTTTATGTGTGATGTATAATGTTAAGTTATACTATTGACTAAAATTTATTATGTTTAATGTGCCAAAGTAATAAGTGATAACTATAAAATGCCATATGAAGTTATTTATAAAGGTGACTTGTTATTTCAAATTTGGGAGCTTTATTTACATTTGACCGACATGGGAAAAATTAAGGATGAAGCTAAGAAAAGGGGTAATACTCAACTAGAAAAAGAAACTGACCATTGGAGATGAAAATGGCTTTGGATAAGACACTAGAAATGGACACTAGTGGCATCGATGTTATTGTCTAACCCCAATAGTCTTGTCCTACAGTCCCAAGACCTAAGGGATAGAAAGAGGACAAAAATATAACCTTACTAAGGTGGAATAACAGTTTGAAAGGCTTCAAATGATTGGGAATAGGTAAAAAGGAGTCTAGACCATGTAACAAGACTGAGATGACTAAAATGAAAGACATGGCTGAATGTGAACAAGGCTCATATTCTCTAGTTGGAGTCTCCTATGAAAGGACTATAAAAAGACATGATATATGTGGTTGCTTGACCAATTTAGGGTGTATACATTTGCCCCCCTTTTAATCTAGTGATGCAATGAAATGAATTACTAGAGTAAAAGAAAGAAAATAAAATGCATACTTGAACCTACTTGCATGGAGATAAGTGTGTTAAAAAAGAACCCACCTCACTTCCTAGCCAAAGAAGTGGATGGAGAGCTAGATAGTTTCTAGAAAAAGGAAGAATCCTTGAAATAGATGTCCCCTATACTAAATTTGGAAGTGGAATCTATAAAACATAAAGAAATAGGACAATGCTTTCCCCCTATGTTAAATCTGATTAGAATGAGAAATGCTCGAAGGTCCAAAACCAATGTCTGCCCTTTATCCCACATAAACTCATGTAATCTAGAATGTGTGTATAGAATCTATATACTATGAAGAGAAAAATCTATCATGGCTCCACTCTGAATATTTGAACTAAAACTAAGAAATGCTTAGAGGCTCAAAACCAATGTTTGTCCTCTTTCCTACATAAATTCATGTAGTCTGGGTCTAGGTAATGCTATGGACCAATCACTATAGATGATCATATGATCCAACTTGGTGACATCCTAGGTATAGTTGGGTATAATATAAAACTTTGGTAAATGTGTAAGAAGAGAATGGCATGTCTTTGCCATTCCAATCTATATAATCTTGGATGATGAAGAAAATGAACATCTATGCCATGCCCCCAAATTTGGTATATGAGTGATGTGTATGTATAGTCTAGTAATATTATAACCACATGTGATATGACCTATTTTTCCATGCCCCATGTTCAAAATTGGAGATTAAAACACTATGCTCTATACTATGCCTATAATCTGCTATCTGGTCTTATAATTATTTCATGTTATATGAAGTTATATGTGTGAGATGTGTAGTAATGTACATGCCCCCAAATATGGTATCTGAGTCTAAATCTATTTTGAAGTCACTATAAATCCATATAATCTAAACTATTGTATCTGACTAATATATGTATCTATAAACTAAAATCATTATAGACCCATATGATTTGAACCACTATATCTATAAACTAAAGGTACATCCCTCTAAATTTCTTGAATAATGTTGAATGACCCCTATAATCTCAATCATTGTATATTTTGACCAATATGAGCTGAATTTGATAATCTGAATACTTGAGGTGTAAGAACCATGCAGACTGACCCATGTAATCTGAATCACTATATATTATGACTAATCTAGGTTAAATCTAATAATCTAACTATTGGAGATGTAATAACCATGATGTGTCCATCTATGAGAGTGGATGGACATATTGGATAAGTGTAGGAATAGAAATAGTAGGAATGATGCACCCCTTTTGGGGAGAGGGATGAGATATGTGATAGAGGAGGTTGAGCCAAAAGTGATGACTAGTGGAATAATGATAAAAGTGAGGTTGGTATAGTTTGAATTGTTTGAGAAGTCATCTGATTGATTATATTGAGTTGTTTGATAGTTGAATGTGTCTTTAATTGGTTGGAATCAAGTTGAATGTATGGGTATAAAAGAGGTATAGAGATGTGTGTGATATAGTAGGTGGATGATGTAGTAAGAGTGTAAGGCTCATGTGATGTCAAAGGTATCATTGTTATGATTTTGTGAAAAAAATGGTTTATAAAATGGAACTATGGGATTGAAGTTATAGGAAAAATGGTATGTTTCTTTGGATGAAAAATTTGTTTGATATAGGAAAGTTAGATAGATTCTTGATTCATTTATGCATTGAGTAGTTTGAGATTTTGAGCTCTATAGTAGGAGATATGCTGAGGAGATGAGCACCTACCATGACCCATTTTGAGTAGTTGGTATCCTAGATTGAGGTTGGTGGGGAGATTACCTTGGTAAGTAGCTAAAATGTGTGATTTTTGCATGTTTAAAAGCCTATTTTTGATGTTTTTTGAGGTGTTTTAAGTATCCTAGGAAATTTTAACTAGTTCCAATGCTATTTCCCATGATTTAGTGCTCTTGTCTAGTGTTCAATGTTGCTATCTAGGTGATGGTACTGTTGTCCAATGCTAGTGTCCTTTTGCTACACTATTGTCCACTAAGGCTAGTTTTTTGAGATTCTGATTGGCTATCTATTTTTGTTTAGCTTGGCTATTTATGTTGGCATATTTAACTGATACATATGTTATTTTTTGGTGTTTTTATAAGGTGAGGTATGGATGAGGGAGTTTTATAGAGGTCAAGTTATGGAGATGTTATGGTTGTTACCTTTATCAACTGATGAGAGAGTTGTGATGGATAGAGAAAGGTTGGGTCATGTGTGTGACCTAGGCCCTATTCAATGGGATAGGTGTTTGATTACCATCTTATGTGAGAGGTAGAATTCAAAACTTGTACTTTATGGATTTTGATGGCAAAAATTACTATTACTCTTGAGGATGTGTACCATATTTTGTACTTTCTAGTTAATAGATGATGGATGACATTACAAGATGACATGGGTGTGGATTTTAATGATCGTGCATCCCTATATATTGCTAGTGTGCCCTTAGACATAAATAGGAGAGGTAGTGATAGTGATGTATTATCGTTAGTTAATGTATAGTGAGTGTTCTACATTTGTGGAAGTGGTTGGTGATGTTGTTGGTTTCATTTGTTGTTGTGGATAGGAGTGGGGTATCGATTTCATATAGGATGTATAGGATTGTACATAGTGTAGAGGTGTTTGGTACTATGTTCTCATGAGGTAGGACTATGATTTCCCACTTATATAGGGATCTATACCAATTCACTCAAGAAGACTTCAGTGGTAGTTTGAGTGCATCTACTTTATTTCATTGTTTGGCTTATGAGTATATAACAATTGTGTAAATGATAAGATTATCAAGAGAGAGGTGGGCACGCCCACAACTATATGGGGAATAATGGATGAGTTATTGGCTATTTGATCTCTTAGGATAGATCACTATAGATGAGTTTTAGATATATTGGTGGTTCAATATATCATATGGAGGCCCTATAGAGGATTCCCTAGGTGGCCCGAGGATGGAGTATAGTTACAATATGTGAGGGTTAATTTTTGGTTACATTACTATTGGGTTGGAGTGTATGAGTGCTTTAAATATGAACACATGACTAGATAGTTTGGGGTACCACAAGATGTACCCATAGTAGCATGGGTGTGGTTGAGGAGTGCACAAGCACTAACGAGGGTAGGAGCTCATGGAAGGCCTACTGAGGTTGAGTTAGCACCATTACTTTTGGATGCATGAGATGTAAATATAGATATTCTTGATGTAGATGATATTAGATGTATAGAGGCATATACCATATGGTGGGTAAGGCATCAATGGGCTCTGTTATATCCTATTGGTAGAGGGGATGACCCTGAGTATGAGGACCCTACTTCAATCTAGATGATGGGAGGTAAGCATTGATTATATTTGAATTGTTGTTCAAGTTTTCACATGTTTAACTTGTTTTTAAAATGTATGTCTAACTTAGTTTTGTACTTTTATGTACACATGGAGTGGAAGGTGCTCATGATGAAGCATAGGCTGGGGTAGGAGGTAGAGATGATGGGTTTTGGGAGACCATCATTGAGTCTACACTTTATGAGCTCACATAACATGTTCCTAATGATTCTATGGAAGAAGGTTTAATAAAGTGAGTGACAATTATATCTTGAGTTTATGCTCATTTGTTTGACAGGGTTACTATAGCTACAACTATGTATGGTAAGGTAGTAGGAGAGAGTGATGAGATGAGGGTTGAGCAAGATAGGGATAAGATGCCTCCACTTGATTATGGATTGATGAGTATGTGGATTATGGATGAATACATGGATTTGTAGAGGTAGTATGTGGACTTGTGTGAGGAGCATGGTTAATTGCTAGAGTGAGATAGCCATCATAAGAGGCATTCAAGAGCTTGAGAAGGTATGGGGACATCAAGTGTGAGGCTTGACTATGGGACTAGTACTAGAGGAGAGAGTGAGACTGAGATTGAGGGCATGACTCCCATTCATGATTGATTGTATCTTGATATGATGTATACATTTTGAAAACATGGTTATATATATATATATATATATATATATATATTTGTGTGTGTATATATACATTTATATACATATACATATACATACATATACATATACATATACATATATACATACATATAAATGTATATATATATATATATACATATATGTATATGTATATATATATATATATACATATATGTATATGTATATATACACACACATACATACATATATATATATATATATATATATATATATATATATATATATATATATATATAAGCATAATTTGTTGATTAGAAGTATTTGGTCTAGTATTTGATGTTGAGGTTATGTATGTTTGGTAAAATGGTACTTGAGATATGTGATTTGACTTTTGTTGATAAGTTCAGGTGTGATGTTTAGAATTGATTTGTAATCATGTGTAAGAAAAAAATTGTTGGTTGGTTTGTTTTTTTTAACTGGTAAATTATTGGGATGAATTGAGATGGTTTGAGGTTGGTAAATTGTTTAGATGAGTTGAGTTGGTTTAATGTTGGAAAAATAGGATTTGGTAAGATCTAGATTTTTGATAAGCTAGTTTTTGGATATGGATAGTTAATGGGAATTAGGAATATTAGTTGTTAGTATGTGGGGATGTAAGATATCACGTTGTGCATATTACTACCCTGAGAGTGGCTCAAGGATACAAAGGCTAGCTAGACCTTTGGCTCCATTGTTGCCCTACTAAGTGAAGCTATGAACTAATGCTATTTTGAATGTGTGTCATATCACTCTATGTTGTATCACTATCTAAACCCTATTTACCAACTGAACAAGTGTCCATACTACTCATGATATGTAGGAATATGCTCTATATCTAATACTATCTACTGTGTACTAACTATGGCTAGACATGGAGATTATACAAAATGTAACTATATTGGATGTGTACTATGAACTATGGGCTATAAATAAGGCTCGTATATCCATAATCATATACTATGTGGCATCTACTGAGATGTGTATGACTAAGCCATAAATCAAGTTGGAATTGAAACCTGTGATGTGGGCTCATTTAATCTTAATCATAGTAGATTGGTGCATGTGATATGACCCAAAAAATATAGCCATAGTGAATATTTCTCATGTTAATTACTCTATGATGTGGGTTCATTTAATCTTAACTATAACATATTGCTATGTGAGATAAGACCTAAAAAATATAGCTGTACTGAATATTTCTCATGAGTAGTATTCTATTATGGTGTTTGTGACTCTATTGGATATGTACTCCTTAGATTGTAGTGCTATATGTAGGTCACTCTCATTGTACAAGTTTCTAAACCTTCTGCATAGGTGGAATAGGAGATCTCCTATGAGGCTTTATCGTATAACCTACATTACTCTCATAATGAGTGACCAGTGATTCCTATAAAGGAATGTCCTAGTATGCCTCAATCATGGAATAATGAGGTCTTTGATTCCATGATAGAGGAGATATTGGTGTGTAAATTATTTGATGCCATTATCCACACATCTATTAATGCAATCTATGAGTCCATAACAATCAGTATCTCCATGTGCACGGACATGATGATTGTTATAAAAGGGCTGATGTAGCTATTTCTATAAGATATGTGGATAATATGATAGATGGGATATCCTGCTCTGAATCAAACTGTAATGGTGTCTTGATGTTGTTCTTTATAGTGGATAGTATAGGTTTTACTCTAGAGACTAGCTCTCTAATCTTAATTAATTATTTTTCTGGTTGTGGTGTCCTATCTTGTTTAGGACATGGTAGATGTTGGATACTAGGATTTGTAGATTATTCTATGAAATCTAGAGTAATTTTATCAATTGAATCTACCTCAATCAATCATAATTTATTTTCTAAAGCTATAACTATATAACATAAGTGTCTAAAAGAGGACTCTATCTGATAAAATAAATACTCGAGAAGAGGTTGGTGAAGCCCCTTAATAAAGATATCTTAAATCTATAAATATATTAGTTTGTATATCAATCTTAACATGTGAGCCTTGAATCTTAAGAACTACTCACTAACTAGCTTTGAAGTATTCTAATGTAAAGTTGCAAGTTTCTCATATGTGACACGAGGGCCTATGTTTTCTATGTAATGTTTGAGAAATGCCTCCTCTAAGTCATCATATGTGTGCAAGGAGACAATCGAGAGTAGATGAAATAACCAATTATGTTTTTCACCCACTAATGTTTTTTGGAATAACTTGAGTAGAATCAAAGGATGCGCATGAGATGGCAAAGCCTTCTGAAAGGCTTGAAGGTGAATGAATGGATATCTAGTTCCATCAAAGTAAGGCAATAATGGTATTTAGAAATTATTAGTAAATGAATATTTTATAAATGTCTTCAAAAGTGGGTTTCCATGTAGATCATTGGCATCCATCCAAGACTTATAATCCTTGTTTTCCAAGGTAAGGAGATGTACTTGGTGTTGTAATTCACTAACTGCATGCATTAAATAGATGATCTCCTAGGATGGTACATTATAATTTTGAAGTGATTCATTTAATCATTGAATTTTATTGTTAATTTTATCCATGTGAATGATACATTTAGTAATTGGATCATAAAGAGGGGGTGTGCTCACTTGAACCTTGGGAGTAATGCTAACTTGGACCATTCTCTTTAGGTGAAGGGTGAGAACTAGGTTCTAATATAGTGATGGGTGGTTTGGGAGATTCAATGGTATATTTATGTTTTAGTTTATCACATTTTAATTGAGTAGAAGATGTGATATTATAATTAACATGTGCATTATTTGGAATAGAATAATTCATATAATTAGAAACAACATTTGGTAATGCATTATGTTTGAGAGGAGAAATAAGAGAAGAGTTAGAGTCATGAGATGTATATTCTTCTTCACGATGTGCATAATAATAATCATTGTTCCATGTCTTAACATCATTGGAATATTGTTCATAATCACTCTCATTTTCAAATTCATTTGCATGTTCACTATCATACTCATTATCACTTCCATCACTGTTAGGGAGAAGTGTAAGAGAAGAATTTAATTCTTTTCTAATATGAAATAAAGTATCATTTAAAATTGGAATATCATGTGCATCTATGCTATCCATGGATGGAATACATGAATTATTTTAATTAGAAGTAAGAGAAAGAGATTTATCATTTAGATATTCTTTTGACAAGGTAGAGTTAAGAATATGAGATGCTTCATTTGAATTATGCATAGGCAATTTGATTCTATTACATTTATAGTGTTGTAATTAGAGAGAGAGAGAGAGAGAGAGAGAGAGAGAGAGAGAGAGAGAGAGAGAGAGAGAGAGAGAGAGAGAGAGAGAGAGAGAGAGAGAGAGAGAGAGAGAGAGAGAGAAGCTTCATATGGAAGCAAATTATCACCAACTAGAGGTTCACTTGGAAGTGCATGAATAATTTGTTCATTTGGTGCATTATGCATAGGAGAATGAGGTGAAAAATATCTTTCCCATTTATCAAAATTATTTTCTTTAGAAGAAGGAATAAAAGAGATAGGTTTGAGAGAACAATATGCATCTAGTTTTTCTTCAATATCAATTTCATATGTATCATCATATTATTCATTACAATAATAATAATTATCTTCATTATAAATGAAATCATTTTCCACATTTTTAGCTAATGTGCAATTTTGCAAATTTATCCATTCATTGTCATAATTATGAGAAAAATTAAAAAATTGATCTATGGGATGAGAGGGAAGAAGTGCCTTAGTGGCCATTTTATTTATTTCACCAAAGAGAATATTGAAAATTACTATTAAGAAAATAAATACAAAATAACTATGAATATAGAGATTTTGAGAGTATTTTTGACTATCCAAACAATTTACAAAAATTCCAAAGTATTTTTTCTAAAAATTGTAAGGGAGGAAAACTTGGGGTTTAAGGACCTAGTTTAGAAATCTAGGATTTTGAACTAGGGTTTTAGAATTTTTTAAAATTATATAATAATTTTAAATTCTAAAAATAATTTTGAATAGGATAAATGCACAAAAATTTATACAAAAATAAAAAAAATTAAATTTAAATTTTTGCACAAGAAAACTACCAATATTGAAAATTTTAAATTATTTTTGACAAAGTAAACAATTTCTAAAAAATCTAAAATATTGTTATAAAATTTGTAAGGTAGGCTTAGGGTTTAATGACTTCGTTTGGTAATATAGGGTTTGGAGCTACGATTTTAGAATTTTTGAAAATTATACCAATAATTTAAATTCTAAAAATAAATTTAAATAGAATAAATGCATAAAAAATTATAAATTTTAATTTTTGTATATAAATTTGAAGGAGAAACCCTAAGGGTACCAAGGGTTTTAGATTTGTTTGAAGTAAGTCAGGTTCACCAAAATGTTTTATTATTTTTAGGAAACTATTGTTTAATTCCTAGATAATAATGGGTCTAGAATAAGGGAGAAATCTAGTTTAATAAGGTAAAATATATATTTTTATCAAATAAATTACATGAGGAGAAGAAATAAACTTATCTAAAAATGGGCTAAAATGGGTGATTCAGGGGCTAGAAATTGAGATGCAGGACTAGGACACTATCTAAAATATGGATCTAGACTTCATTTTTTTATTAGATAGGAGTGATAGAACTAGATAGTAGTGGCACTGGCACTATTTTCCACCTCTACCACTATTGTCTTGAGGATTTAAGATTTTTGGGTTTTGTTCCTCAGGTTAGTGTGAGCATGTGTACCAAATTTTGAAGGCTGAAAGTCAATAGAGCTTTTTATTTGTCCATTTTAATATTTAAACCCTATATTTATCTACACACATGGAAACACCAAATTCATCAAAAAGGAAAAAGGGGGAAAACTAGGTTAAGGGAAGAATAATCACATGATCTAGAACCCCTATTATCCTGATCACTACCTACATTAACCCTTAAGATAGGGTGTTAGATCCAATATAGTTGCCCCTTAAGGAATGTGCATAATCAATGAACATAATAGATGCATGAATGACTTTTACCTAGGCCCTTCCTTGATCAAGCATGCAAGTCTAGGTGTGATGTAGAATACTGAGATATACTATTGACTGATTTTTATTATGTCTAATGTGCCAAAGTAGTAAGTGCTAGATATAAAATGCCTTGTGAAGTCATTTATTTAGGAGACTCATTATTTTGAATTTGGGAAATTTATTTTAATTTCGCTGACTCCCCCATAACAAGAAAAAGACAAATGGAAGGGACTTGTGTAGAAAACCTCACCACCACCAACTAGAAAGAGTTCAAGGCAAATCAAGTCTTGGTTGGATAACCCACATGTTCTAAGGATAGATTGGGAGTATGATATCATAATTTTTGGGATTGATGAACATGAATTTCTTCAATTCATGATTGAAGACATAAACCAAAAGGTCTATGATAAGGAGAAGGAGAAGGAGTTATTTTTCTAAAAAGCAGTGCACACTTTCCAAGTGTGGAATAAGGTAAGCAATGACCATTTGGTAGACATTACACAACCTTTTCTCTCTATTATGATGGATATTATATGTCAAGAAGAAGCTTAATGTAAACTTACTATAAAAAATTTCCAAAAATATCTATAAGTTGGTTCATCATCTGTGCAATTTGTAGATCTACCAAAGGAATAGAGCCTAGTATAACCATTAATTTAAAAAAAAACATAGTCATCATTAAGTGAAGCCTTAAATCACCCTATTAGAATGTATGGTATCTTTCTAAGATCTATCCATAATAAGTAGTTCCCATCAGGTAAAGTTAATGGGCATGAAGAGACACACGGATACACTTATCCCTCTTGCTAAGTCAAGAAAGAGTTTCATGTGCAAAGGTGTGGTTATTGAATCCAAATATTTAAAGCACTCAAAATCTAACATGGAAATAGATGATGTATATTTAGTAGAGGGATCCCCATATACCATTATGCTAGATCTAATGAAATAAATGGATGCTATATATGATATCATAGATAATGAGGAGGAGGCTATGAAGAATGAAGAGAGGAAAAAGAGAATCAAAGAAGAAGAAAGAGAAGAAAGATGCCACAGAACAAGAAGCTTTACAAAAATCCCAATGTGTGCAACAATAACAATATAAATAACATTCCAAGGAGGAAAAAAAAAAGTCTAAAGAAGATAAGGTTGGGAAAAAGAAGTCCAAAGAAGGTCAAGATAAAGGAAAGAAAGCCAAGGAAGTAGAAGTTAAAAGGAAGAGAAAGGATCACCAAGAGGTAGTATGAAAATATGAAGAGGTATAAGCAAAGGTAGAGGTGAAAATTACCAAATAAGAAGTTTCTTACAAGAATGTGACCCAATTAGGTATAGTAGATGAGACTTTACTATCAAAGTCTCTCCCCTCTACTCAATTTTTTTGGGTTGTCCCTACCACATCATCACATTGCAAAACTTTCTTACTTTTGTTGGCTCAGTTTATGCCATCTCCTACCATTATCCAAATGAGATCCACCATGCTTTCTTCCACTTCCATGGAAACATATTTGGATGTTTCACAACTATCATTGTCTAAGAAAATTAAAGGATTGGATGCATTACAAAAATCCATTATGCAAAAGGATTTAGACTTGGAACATTTTTTTTAGCTACATGAGGAGAAACCAAAAGCACAAAATCAAATTACTGAGGCTAGGCAACTCATCAATGCCTCTTGTCCTACTCTTGTTGTGTAATTATTTGGTGATCAAGTAATTCCCAAAGATAAACAACTCACTACATTGTAGACTCAAATAACAAAGGATTGGGTGAGCACACATAAACTATGGACCCAAGGGTAGACTATATGCATGTAGATAGAAGTCATTTGATAACTTATAGAGGAATATATATAGGTCTTGGATACTACTACATATTAGGTTAAGCATATTACACAAGGAATGCTTGATTTGAGGTAGCACCTTGATAAATATTTAGATTCTACTAAACCAGAGTTCAAAATGGTGGATAAAGCTAAATTGTTATTGAATGATTGAATAGTTATTGGGGAAACATTGAATGGCATATTTCAACATTTTCTAGATCTCAAGGATACCATGATGAAGAAGCTCTAGGTATGGTAGAATGAGATAATGTGAAACACATTTGTGGCTATTCAAACCCAAAGGACTATAGATAGGTTAGATGATATTGTGTTAGATATCCATCTTAAGCTATCAAATGTCAGAGACTTCTTTATCATCATAGAAGATGTAGATGTGCATAATTTGATAGTCATTTAGATTTTACTATGTGTTTTGCATACCATGGTACGATAAATAATTGATAATTGGAAAATGATCAAGTATGAATTCTTATAGGTTGAACTAGATATTACACATATCATAGATGAACCTAAGTTCATTCTATCATAGGAGATCCAAACAATTTTACAAAAGAGAAAGATAGATATAAAGGTGTAGTCTAGATAACCACAACCTACACAACCACCTACCAAACTTTAGCATGACTTATGCAGTAGGTAAATATACAGTTCAGGTTTTGTAGTTTAAAAAAATATATGCTTTGTAACATAGTCATAAACATTCAGAGTGGGACCAGGTTGGTTGAATACCCCTAACCTATATGGTCACCTTGTTATGCTAGTATATGGAAAAACACAAAGGGCGGTAGCCAAGTATTCTACTTAGTTGAAAACTTGAAAGGGTGGATAAGTAGTATGCTAGGGGTTTAAACTAGTAAACAACATTTGGAGTGATTACTACCACTTTTTTTAAAGGCTAATATTTTCTAGATTTAGTCAAGATCAAAGTTCATATTTTATCTTAGGATGAAACAATAGTTTAAATCCATGAAAGTGTTGGATGTGGAATAGGGACATGTGCATAAGGTATAATTTTTTCATCTATATGATCTTTCCAATGTCTTTGGCCTTGTTAACCAAGTGATAGATATAATAATGCCATGACTCTTTTCTTTTTGTATGTTAGAAAGTTGTTATGTGAAGAGACAGAGCCATGTAAAAAGATACATATAGTGCTCTAATGTAATGTAATATTATTTTGATGTGTGGTAGATATTAATAGACTAGATCTATTATTATTTTCCTAAGATTGTTTTACTTATGCATAGTGCATAATGTTTACTCTATTTTGTTTTAACTTATTCTATCTTGTATTATGATGTTTATGATCCAAAATTATTAACATGATGTTAGTTTAACTTTATATTTTATATTGTGTATAAAATTAAAGATTCTATAAATTTACTCGTGCTATTATGATTCTTTTTCTCTTTTTACTATGCAAGCTATACCCATAATTTTCATGTTCTAGACAAGTTCCAAGAAAATCTGCTAACATTCCTTCAACATGCACACAATTGGAATTTTATTTTAAGGTATCTTCAAGGAGATACTTTGAAGGGATTTGTATTAACTTTGAGTGTAACCTAATGCATTTTTGTAAGGTATAATGTATCTCATAGGAGAAACTTTCAAACATGCATTTATAGTTCCTTAAAATGCACATGATTAGAATTGTCTTTCAAGATATCTCTTATAAGATACCTTAGAGGGCATTTTAATACCTTCAATGGTACATTTATGAATGTTTTAAAGGTATCTCTTAGGAGATAACTTTAAGGTATCCATGAAGGTACTGCAATTCCTTTCAAGGTATATTTTAGGAGATACATAGTTAGTTAGTTTTCTTTTTCTTTGTGTGTTTCCAATGCTACACACATGGACATGGGTGAGCATGAAATGGATCACAATAAAATTTTAAGGCATGATATGATAGGTTTAAGGCATAAAAATTGATTTAATTTTATTTTAATCAATGTGGTTAGAGGGAAGCTCAGGGTTGGCCTGGGAACCAATGAAGCCTGTTGTTTATTCCACCTTTTATTGTTGTTATTTCCCTCAAAATAAATGTTTTTGGCACAAGTTTCTGCCATTCCATGCCAGGTGTCTACACCTTGGCCCTCATTAACTTTAAACTATCTACTGGTAGATGTTTATCTACGTAATTAATGTCTAGGTGTTACATATTGCACAATCCCCCATAAAGATCATTCCAAATCTCTTATGAGGCATTCCTCAAGCATGTTTCACACCTTTAGAATTTATGGGCACCCAATTTCAAAAAAAAATTCATGATGATCATGATAAAAGTATAGGCCTGTAAAATCCACTCTCTTGAATGGGCCAAACACTTAAACACCTTAAAAGTTTTGAATAGAATTGAGTGAGGGATTGAGAAATTTAGTAGAGCATCTTGAGGAAGGAGAATTGAGTGAAGAATTACAAAAAATTATGAGTGGGAGTTATCTAGTGCCTTATTTATAATAGAGGAAGAATTATTGAAAAGAGTGTAGAATGAAAACTTCTACATCTTCATCCAGTGTCAAAGTACATCCAGAGAAATAAATAACTTGAGGATCAAGAAGTATGAAGACCTTCTAACATAATTTATTGGGAGAAAATCCTATGCTTTGACACCCACAAAGTTGAAGCCTAAAGTTATAAACATTAAACGTATAGAAAAGGGGCACTAAAAGGACCCCTCATTAGTCCTTAATTATGTAGATGGGGTCTTCGATCCCAAATTAGCTAAAAACCCAAAAACATGAGGGAGGGTGCACATGCCCACATGTTTAAGAAGGATCAGAGCAAAGATTTTGAGTCATTTGGTCATAGGATTTAGAGTTTCACACTGGATCAATACATGGTTCCTCTTGTGCACATATACCCTAAAATTATTTCCATATGTGCCAAAATGTATGACACCAACATTAGCATTATTATAGGTAACCACTTAAGAGTGGACATTAATTCCAATGCAATAAGGGAGATGATATGACTCGCAAGTGACCCTAACACTAACATATATAGTGTGTAAATCTTACATAATGTTTGGGACACCTGTGATTATAAGCTAAAGTTCTTCAATTTATTCAATTAGAGAAATTATACCAAAGTGCCTCCTCCATCGATCACTCTCATGAACTTTGCAACACATGATATGAAGGATGCCCTTTCCATGCTAGTGTTCATCTTTAGGATGGAATCAGATGCTTGGGTGTGGTCTTCCTTTTTTAGACTGTAAGCAAGGAAAAATCTTACAAGATGGACTTTGTAGGAGCCATTACCGCTGCCATTCACAATCAACTGGTCAATTTTTTAGCCTAGAATACCTTTAGGTATTTTCACTTCCCCCTCCACCAAATTTTGTATAATAACTCTAGTTTTTTCTCTTTATATTTTACTATCAACACCATTGAAATGGGTACCCATCTTAACATAGTGATCCCCCTCTCCACATGGAACCACATCCTATCAACCATGTAGGATTACTACAATTGTTTAGAGTGTTTCTTGTCTCTAATCCTCATCAACCTTAATGAGTAACACATCATTTCCATAATGACAAATAACTAAATGTATCTCAATTGAAATTTTATTTCAAGGTATCTCCTAGAAGATACCTTGAAGGGCCTTGAAACACCTATGATGTTAATTGCAAAGGTCCTTGTAAGAGATTTGATATAGTTATTGCACCTTTTTAATTGACAAGAACCTTGATTTTAGCTAAGCTTTAAGAAATACCTTCAATTTAGCCTTGAAGGTACTATAATTCCCTTCAAGATATATTCTATAAGATAACTTGAAGGTTATTATAGTACCTTTAAGGGTTCTCTTAGGAGATATAGATACCTTGGAGGGCCTTGTAATACCTTTAAGGATACCTTTATGCATGTTTGAAAGGTATCTCTTAAGAAATACACTTAAGGTAGCCTTGAAGGTAATAAAATTCCCTTCAAGGTATCATCTATGAGATACCTTGAAGGGTATTTTAGTACCTTCAAGGTTTCTCCTAGTAGATACCTTGAACATGTACATGATTGGAAATTTCTTTCAAAGTATCTCCTAGGGAATTACCTTGAAGGACCTTGTATTAATTTCAAAGGGTCTCCTCATAGATACCTTAAACATGCACACAATTAGAATTTTCTTTCTAGGTACTCCCTAAGATATACCTTGAACATACGCAAGATTGGAATTTTTAGTTCAATGTATATCTTAAGAGATACATGGAACATGCACATAATTGGAATTTTCTTATGAGATATCTTGTAGGAGATACCTTGAACATGCACATGATTGGAATTTTATTTCAAGGTATATCCTATGCAATACATTTAAGGGCCTTATAATACCTTTCATTTTGATTTCAAAGGTCCTTACAAGGTATTTGATATAACCATGACACCTTCTTATTTGACAAGAACCATGATGCACACGATTGGAATTTTCTTTTGAGGTATCTCCTAGGAGATACCTTAAACATGCACATGATTATAATTTTATTTTAAGGTGTCTCCTAGGAGATACCTCAAAGGGCCTTGGAATACCTTCCATGTTGATTACAAATGCCCTTATAAATAATTTGATTTAACCATGATAAATTTTTATTTGGCAAGAAACCTAATTCACACTATTAGAATTTTGTTTTGAGATATCTCCTAGGAGATACCTTGAACATGCACATGATTATAATTTTATTTCAAGGTATCTCCTAGGAGATACCTCGAAGGGCATTTGAATACCTTCCATGTTAATTTCAAAGGTCCTTGAAAGGGATTTGATATAATCATGGCACCTTTTTATTTGGCAAGAACCCTGATGCCAACTCTAATTGCCTATGAGAATGATGCATAACACTCCCATAACCAACCAAAATTATAGGGCCCCACCCAAGATATTTCCATGAATATAAATATGACACATGGTATAGTACAAAAAAGTCATCACACTAAGTTGCATTTTGAGTGCCCCCAAAATAATCAAAAGGTGCCACATGTCAAAAAGAGGTAAAATTTAGATTTAAATCTAAAATTGATGATGAATCAAAGGAAAATAACCATTAAATTTGAATTATAATTCAATTGAATTCCAAAATCAATATCTTAAAGATATGAAAAGTTGATGAACTAGCCATTACCAAGGTATGTCCCAATGAAGCTAGCTAAGGAGGAAATGGACTATCAACTAATATAGGGAGTTAAAATCACCTTCAAGAACAAAAAGAAGACAATCCCCCACAAAAATAATTACAATCTAGGTAGAACTAAAAACATAAAAGGGTAGGACATTCTAGTAGCTACAAGGCATAAAAACTCATATGTATTGCCTAAGTATGATTTCAGGGTATGGGACCCCAATAATGTCATTACAAGGTACTTATTCAAATTCAAAAAGGATGCAGCTATGGAATAAAAAATCAATAAGAGGTGCATGAATGGATTTATAAGGATATAATGAATGATGAGGTAGTCCTCATAAAATGATGCAAGGAAGAATATTGAGCTAGAAATTAGGGTTGATAAAGAAGATATTATGAAGCCCTATCTCCCACCAACTCATGAGAGTATGTTCAATGCTGACTATGAGGAAAAACATGAGGAGGAGGAAGAAGATAATGTTCCTCTCATTATGAATAGGCCATGAAGACCTCCACTATAGGCTACTCCAAGTAGATAAAGCCTAGCTCTGAGCTCTAAGTAAATGGAAGCTACTAGCTGACCTGGCCCCCCTCAAGGTCCTAAATTTTTTTTACATCTTCTAAGGAATTTACCATAGAAATATTGGATCAGCTAGATCTATATTTCATTGACCTCAAGGAATCTCAATAGGGAATTGAGTTTTCAATGGAAGAACTACAGACATTGGCCAGTAGGAATATAGAGAAAGTTTACACAAGGAATAAATTCTCAGAACTACCATGAGAGGAGAAATGCCTTACACTTATATAAAGTGATGAAGAAGAGGCATGAATATGGAATCAAAAAAGCCAAATTGGTCATTATACTTGACCAAGTAATGCCTTACACTTACATTTTAGCCACTTGGTTATATTTGGGCATCTTTTATGGGCCCATGTAAACTTGTCTTAGGCATTTTATGAGCCTATAAATAGGGGTTACCCCTCATTTGTAACCAAAAAATATTTTTTAATAGAATTAATACAAGGAGATAAAGAATTCAAGAGTTTGTGTATAGTTTTCTCTTGTGTGTGTTCTATGATTTATGATTTTCACACTTTTAGATGGATAATAGTTTCTTTTATAAAATATAATTTGGTAATAACACACATTATATGCATCTATTAGCTTGAGTTTAACACTAGGTAGACTTTCAAAGTGTTGATCACATCTTTGCTATTTGTGTTATTTCTAATAGTAGTTGTATAAACAACTCAAGCCCTAAGTCTTCTAAGACTAAAAATTGAGTATCTTACTTTCCCTTTATTTCGTAGTGACACAGGGAACACAATAACTACATCAATAATCCCAATAAATTAGAATTTAAAAAATCAATCAAGTTTCCTTGAGACACCTACAGGCTTGGTTTCAAGTGAAAATATGTTATAGTTAGGGGTCTGGCAGTCTTAAGACCTTTTCTAGGCTTGTGGAGGTAATTTGGACCATCAAATGCATGAACTATTGAGATGAATAACCTCAATATAGATCTTAATAAGGATAAATGTGAGGTTCAAATATAGTTAAAGAAACACAAATGTACATCTACAACTAGCTTCAAGATTACTACTACAGTCAAGTGGGTGAACCATGCTTACTAGAGACTTCAAGGGTATAGACTTTCAAGTAGGGTAATGAGATTGTTAAGAGATCATCATAGATATAACAACTCATGGGTGTTTTATGTATTTTCAAAACTTTCAAAGCATCTTTATACCCTATCATAGTTTGTAAAAAGGACATCACATCATGCACAATGGTCTATATAAGAGAGGTTTATTTTCATAATGAAATAATGGTGAACATCTGAAGAAGATAATATTCTAAAAGGAATGCATTAAGTTTTATACTTTATAGGAGACCTCAAGGAGACAAACTCAGTTGAATATTCAATTACCTGAAATCTTCACCTACAACTACTTAAGGGACTTAGAAAATATGTGACATTCAAGACATTGAAGCAATAAGGTTTTGCATATTTTCAAAGTTCATAGGATCTTGTTATGTTTGAAGAATCATTTTAGTTTCTTACTTACTCTTTTCATCCCAACATATAATAAGTTTAGTAATTAATCCTAAATTCACGTATTAAGAGGAGCTAGCCTCACAAATAGATTTTTGGTCTAGATACAGACATCCCACATCCTTAGATCATTCCAATGTTAGTCTAGATATGAATTAGATCTGAGTAGTTTGATTTTAACTGAGTGCTATCAGGGTTGCTAACAAAAATCAAAAAATATCTATTAGTATTTGTTGTTGCAAGGGAAATTTCTTTGTTGTCCTACCTTACTCCCTCCTTTTGAAATTTCTTAACATGAATCACTTTAGATTAATGCTCATTGTGTATATCCATTTGTTTGTTTAAGAGTTTGGGTTTATATTATAAAATTTAAAGCAATTTACATCATAACAAATTCAAGTAGATTTTGTCACTACCATATTCATATTGTACCTACAATAGGGTCTACTTATAGACTAGAAGGTGGTAAGTTGTAACCACATAATCTCTCCATTAAATATAAGTGAATACCCAAGGTGTCATTACCATATTCATTTTGTCCCTATAATGTAATAAATGTTGTTCTATTATTCAAATTACATCTTTGACAAAAACACACATCAATAGTCTAGAAGGACCTGATGATGAATCTAAATATTATCAACCTACTATTTCCTATCATGCACTTTTAGGTATTAGTACTCCTTCAAATATTAAGGTGGTTGGTTTTCTCAAGAAATAAAAATCAACTATATTTATTTACTCTAGGAGTAAACACAAATTCATCAATAATAAGTTGGCTACTCAATTAAACTATTTCATTTACCCAACTTTAGAATTTCAAATCCTTATTATAGGTGGGGGTATAGTCAATTATTTTGGGTATAGTCAATTATTTTGGTAAATGCCATAATATAAAGCCATGGGAGACTACTTATTATATTTTCTTATGTTTTCTAGTATCATGGATGTGGCTAACATTTTTTTAGATTGTAATGGCTCACCACTTTATGCACAATCAAGATGAATTTTGTGTAACTATTCATGCTCATTCATGTAGAAGGAAGGGCATTCAAATTGCATGGTTTATTAGCTATATATATATATATATATAAAATTGGTTATTTTTCACCAGATGACAAAGATGATCAAAAAAGGTGCAAAGTAATTATTATGTGACTATTTTCCATAGAATTTAAACCAAACAAGGAGTCTACCCATATTGAATTACAACTAGTGGAGTCTACCCATTTTTGTCTTATACATCCACTTGACTCCATTGACCTCTTTTCCTTTTGTATCAGGATTTACAATAGGGATCACTGCTGCCTAGGCCAACCTAGGGCCTCCCCAAGCCTAACACATTCTTAAAAATTGTAATATTTTTTTTATTAAAAATTGATTGAAGTATATTTAGGTAGAGTATTTAGAATTATATTTATTGTATTATTTTATAAAAATTTAGTGTTACAATTTGAAAACCCTATTTTCCAAAATAATATTCATGTGCATGCTTCTTTAGTAGAAGGATCTCTAACATCACAGTTGGGCATGCTCCAGAAGGGCCAAAAATATTTCAACAAATTAGGTAGACTATCCGAATCTTAGTGATTTCATAACATACAGTGATAAACAATAAATAAAAGGGATAAGTCAACACAAATAAATCACACATTTTAGATAGAATAAAAAATATTAAGGCTATTAAGATTAAATACCTAAAAATAAATATCTATAGAAATGATAGTAACAAATATGGTCAATGCTTCAGACACTCTACAACCTGCTTTATTTCAATCTGTTAGTGCTCTACAGTGTATGTTCAAAATAATAATAATAATAATAATAATAATAATAATAATAATAATAATAATAATAATAATAATAATAATACGTAGGAATAGGAATATATCTAGTCAGATATGTTTGGTGGTTTTGTTCCTCTTAAAATGTGTGAAAATTATATGGACCCCATTTTGCAAAGTAAATTTGAATTTCAAATTCATTGGGGACTCCTACCTATTTCTAAATGCAAATGCACCTCGGGAGTAGTCAAGTCAAATTAAAGGAAAGTGATATATTTAATATATTAAAATGATATTTATATATATTATATTAAAATATATAATATTTCTTTAAAATATATACTAAAAATATATATTATATAATGTAATATAATATTACAATATTGTATATTATATAATATATTTTAATAATATTATTATTCTATAATATATTTGCTAATATACTTTATAAATCAAATTATAATTATATCTTATATGTTTTAATATAATATATTTAATATAAAATATATAATTTATATATAATATTAATCAATTTAATACACACACACATATACAATCACACATGCACACACACATTTAATGTATGTATATATGTATTGATGAGAGGGGTTTTATAAAGCAAAATAGTGTAAACTTATAATTGATATTGTAAACCTAGTAATTTAAACCGTTGACAATGTCAAAATATTTATTAATTTCATCTTTAAAGATAATTATGGGTGCATATCGTGGCTTGCTTTCTATGTGTAAAGAGATAGATTCTTAACATGTAATCTATACATCAAAACTACAACTCCCTTGGTTTTGATCAAGGTGCATCTATATTCACTGGGTAAGGAGATCAATTGTGGTTGATCATGTTTTGTCTTGGTGATTACAATGGATAAATTACTTTTGTTACAATGGCACTAAGAAAATCAAAAGTGATCAAGAGGAATTTCAGGTTTAGAAATTGGATAAAAAATTGAACTTGACATATATGTTCCAAAGACACCATCTATTCTAAGTATGCCTATTATGTCTAATGATGATGCATTCTCAAGTATACCACCATATTCTTGTTTATCCTAAAGATACTATTAATGTTACATCTTCAAAAAATGTGGATGAAACTCCACTTAATATTATGAAAGAGCCTATTTCTAAATCATTACCATCAGTTCCAAAGTTCCATGATGATGATTTTAATTCTATTTCCATATTTGAGCTTATATAATTTTAATTGTAAAATGGTCTTGTAGCAGATTATTGAAGATTTTCTAATGAATCTTATGATCCCCTGGATGTGATCCAAAACCCATGATAGGAGACCCATCAAGGGTAATTTTTTGGGACTCATATAAGTCTTGAAGCTTATATCAGAAGGAAAAGCATCTATTAGGAGAATGCATATGGCCTTGGTGGAAATCACAATATGCATTCTCATCATATTAATATCCCTATGGAAGAGGTTTACTAATATCAACCTCTAATAATTCCTCAATGTAGGGAGATATATGAGTTACACTCAACTAGCTTCTTAATAACAAACACTAAAGGCTTTATGAATCTAGTAATTTTTTTATGTGGTGCATTTTGTAATACATCTTGATGTGGAATTGCCATGTTCATTGTTTGATTGGTAACACATTTTGGTTCATTCAAATTAAATTTGGAAGATGGATTGATCTTAAATTTTATATTAGATGGGGCCAATGTAGTGGCCCCATACTTTAATAGCTTGTTTAATTCAAGGAGTTTCATTTCTCGATCATGCTCAGGGTCACCCTTCATGTTTCTCATAAGTAAGAAATTTTAGTGCCACAAAGTGTGGTGATAAGGGTTGAAATGATACCTCTAATGCAAGAGGGTTATGCAAGACATATTGTGAATCAAGTGAGCCATATTTGGATGCCTTTTAGGTGTTCTTCTCAATGAGAGAATGTTTTTCCTCCAATGCTTTAATCATTTTTAATGAGGATTGTAAAAAATCCCCACCTTGGTTTAAAGTATTCTTTAAATTTGACATGAAGGGGGATGAATATGTATTCCCACTTGATGTACACTCAATGTTTGATGTGATTAATAGATGTGAAAGAGGAATGTTCTATGTATTTATCTCTATCATATTTGATATCTGACCATGTTAGATGTATATTATGTTATTAAATTATTTAAATTAACTGATCAAGTCACAAGTGTAAATTTAATAAAGGTGACTCACTATCACAAAGATTTGAATTGGTGAATTTTATCTCAAAGGTATTCTATGGGGACTAAAAATTAAGGAGTCAAATCCCTATTAAACAATTTTATAATGTAAATTAACAAATATAAATAAACTTATTTAATAAGAATAATTATAATAAATGATAAAAATTTGTAATTATTTTTATATTTAAAAACTATGTTTATTATTTATTTTTATTTATCATGTTTAAATCTTTAAATATTTTTAATAAATAATTTGATTTGGCTTTTTTCCCCTAGAGTGGTTAGTTTTTTCCTCCTCATAAAATGAAATATTATTGAATGCAATGTTATTTTACTAAATTCTTTATTTGTATTCAACTGGTGATAAATAGAAGTAAATCTATACTGATAAAAAGATTTAAACACTGACACAATTCCATTGCAAATATTTTGACTATTTTCTACAAGTCTAAACCTCTCTAAATCTAGATAAGGTTTTATCCTCCAACCATAAGAATAAAAAGAATCTCACTACCATTTACCAAATGAACCATGCCAATTTTTGTATACAAGTCCACCTCTAAATTAGTTTTAATTACTTGGCATGTAGGTTAAGAGTTGTTTATATATTCCACTTGAACTAGTACAATCAAATGTTTAGAAACATATTTCATACTTCATATAATTTTGACTACTTCATGTGCCCTTGATATTTAATTAAACAACCACAAACCATTTAGATAATGGTAGTTATCTAGGTTTCATCCAAGAATTCCTATTAGTGTAGATCTCTAATTATGGCTTGTAAATATGAGTTGTCTCATTTAACTAATACTTAAAATAGAAACAACTTCCAGATGGTTATGTAGCATTGAATAATTAATTATTTTAATAAACCTCATCCATATGCTTATTATAATACAATCATGAACTAATTATACATCACACAATATAATCATCATAGTGTCACTCCATGGTGCATCCATCCAATTTTCATGCCTCTCCATAAATGCTAATAAAATAAATTAACATCATGTATTACACATAATTTTTGTAGTCTTCATAGCACATCTAGATATCTTCAAAGCATTTGATATAGGTCTTCATATCACCTTGTATATTTCTTTAGAGCATTCTTAGACTTCTTCAAAGAATCCTATGTATGTCTTTAGAGCATGCTCAGAGTAATTTTAGAGCATCTTTGGAGTGTCTTTAAAGCATTCAATCTTTGAAGCTTACTTTCCAAATCCTCAAAATTATAGATGAAAGAATCAACAATACTGTACTCAAAACTTTAGAGTTCACTTGTTTTACTCAAAACTATGTTATTCATCCAAGTTAGACATAATAACAAGGTAAAGAATCATCAATAAATTACATAAAAACAAAGAATAAATTACATTCATATCATACTTAGATCAGAATTTAACTATTAAATTCAATACAATATATAACCAAATGTAACACTTTATGGACAATATATATAACTATGATGAGCTATATAAAATAATTATCACTTCTCCCCCACACTTTACCTTTTACAAGTCCTCTTGTAAAAAAGTGGGATGACTGATCCTTAATCTAAATTCTTTGATTCAAACCTCTGACTCAGATCATAAAATTCAAAATGATGGATCCAATACAGTAGCCCCTTGGCAAGAATCCAAGATCTTTGACAATTGTATGTACCCAAGATTCAAATTTAACTTTTTCTTGAGAATTCCAATGCTGCCATGGAGATATAGGACATAGAATGATAGGATGCCTAAACTTCATCCCAATCCAGACATCTAAACCTCTTTCCTCTAAGATAAGAGTGATTATTCTATCTTATATAGTTGTAATGTGTAACTTGTAAATCATGTTAAATATTTACTTAGCCGTATTCAATGGTCTTATACAATAGAATACCCCTAAGTCAACTAACTTGACTTTGGGACCTTTGTGTTACTGTAGTCCCCTATTACTATTATTGAAAGATCTTCATTGCCTTAGCATAATGCTCATCTATTAACTTCATATTGACAGTAGGCTCCATGAAGAGTCCATCTTCCTAACTTGTCAGGTCTCTAAATTATTTATCATCTTTTTCCATAGCTTCTTTAACACTTATTATATCTCCAATCCTTTCTTCGCCATTCAAGATTATATCTAGGATCCTACTATTGTCAATCCTAGTCCTTTCTTGGCTTTGGTTTCTCACTTCCTACATGACTTGAGTATTTCTCAACTTAAACTTTTCATTATTGATCAGACTTGTGGGGCTGAGTATAGTGGGATTTGTGATCATACTCCCAAGTATTTACTCCATCTTGTTCACTAGTTCCTTTCCATCTTCATTAAGATCCTCTAAGTTTTTGGACTATTTATTCAATCTTTTCCACCCAAATTTCCATGGCCACATTTAGGTGATCCAAGATAATTATTTTAAAGTTTGAAATTTGATATTATAATAATTTATTGATCAAATATTTGACTTTGTTGCTTGAATTTTTCCATTGATGCACTATATTCTTGGCCATAGTGCCCTATTAACTCACCACATTCTACCTATATTTCATTAATTTTAGAGAGCTAAACATAAAAAATAAATATGCTTCAAACATATTTATCATAGCTTCTGGGACTAATAAGACATCCTATTTCTCCAAATTTTCTTTTTATTGTTACATGCCTTTGAGGGAAACTTGAAAATGTGTTGAGTGTGCATGGGCCAATTCAAGCACATTATCCTCAAATATTGAGTTATCACTTATATTTTCTCTTCCCAATAGGGTTAAATTGGTCAATGGCTCTACCATTTGGTAAGTGATTTCTTTACCACCAACCATGACCTTTTTCTTTGTAACTCTTTGCAACCCAACTATCTTTGGGTCAAATTTGACCCTAACTAATGACTATGTCACTTTAGGAGCTGAAATATCCATTTATGCTCAACTTGATTCTTATGGATAAAACATATTTTTCTCCTCTTCCTTTTGTAAGGCCATAATCCATGGATTGAGGTCCTCATGCATAGGGATATAGATGGCTTGCATCATAGCCTAGGGATGGTGCATAGTGGGTACTTCTATAATTTAGGTTTATAAATTAACCACTCTAGAATATAAGGACCATAAATCAAGTTCTCTTCACTAAATAGGTTGAGTTCACTCAAAGGATGAGTGAAAGTCAACTTGGGATTCTTGGTTTTTACTAGAACCAAGGCTAGCTCAACTTTTCTCTTAGGGGTATCTATAGGAGCTACGTCTAGTGTTACTTCCTTCCCCTTTTCTTTCTCTACCTCCTTAGCTTGGTCTTCTTCTTAATAAAAATCATAAGCACTAGACAACATTATAAGTGCATCTTCAACTATTTCACTGAGGTCTAGGGCTACCATGTGAATCTCCTCTACATGTGAGCCTTGTTCTTCTTCTTAGGTTGAAGATGATGCAATCTCATCTAATCTTCTTTCTTCTGGTCTTTGCTCAACTTGCACTTCATAATATTATGTCTCTATGTGTGTTTGTGTTTGTAGAGGCCTAGAAGACTCCCCATGGAGTAAATAGTATTACCTTGGCCCCAATTCCCATCTTTCATCTCTTCTTTTTTGTTCCCTTAGTAGTCTAGACTTAGGTCTTATGTTTCATTCTTTCATCCTCCTAGTGACCTTAGAGTAATTAGATGCCTTGGTGTATATTAAGTTAAAAACTCCAAGATTATGCTCATATGGTATGTTCAACATCTATTTGGCCTTCAAGTGTGCTTTAACTCTTCCATATGGATCCCACTATCTCAGTTCATCCATTTTTAGATTGAATGATGATCTATGTATGTATGATACCTCAATGTTATACCATTATTTAAATATATTTATACTAATGGTAATGGGGAACTTGTGAATCAATCCCTTTATTTTGGTCTTACAAAGACCATTTATCCCATCATAGAGCTAGTAAGCCACCTCCTACTCTGCTAGCTTATTGGGTACATGGATAGGTAGTCTAAGATGGGTGCATTGGGTTCCCTCAACCTTGATGATAGCACAATCTAGATACAACTAGATGTATACAATAATCTTCACATATTTATTGATTAATGGGTTGACCCTTTCCATGGGATGACTAGTTATAGCCTCACTAAGTGTTGGATAGACATAGTCATAGATAAATTGGATGTGATCCCTATATTTGAATATGTGCAACTTTGAATAATATTGTGTAACTATCTGAGTTCCACTAGGTGACCATTCTTTGAGTTTTAAGAATTTTATGGTAGCAATAAGGGCATCTATAAGGTATGGCATCATATAAAATTGGGTTTTCTTCCTCTTTACAATTTGTCAGGAATCTAGAACAACAAACATGCTCTGATCCCACTTGTCAGGATGCGAAACCGGAAACATACAATTGATTACCAAACTTCAAACAACTTAATATGCGGAAATAAACCAGATTCACCAAGTAACTAGAATTCAGAATAACACAGCATATGAGAGACAATACACAACTTGTATTAACACTTTATACAGAAAAGAATACAATAAAGAAGATGCCACTTCTTCTCCACCACCTTACAGAGGTTTCCCACACCTCAAGTGAACAGTACTTCTTCTCCCCAAAGCTCTCCCTCTCACAGGTCACAACACCCAACTCAAATACAGAGTTGATGTTCACCTCCCATGCTCCACGCATAACACAAGTGCTCCACGCACTCCACAAGTACTCAAGGTACTTCAAGTAGATCTCCCATGAATCTGCAACACCCTGCGATTCAACAGACCATACTTATGGAAGGAACTTCCTTGCCTTCCTCTCTTGCTCTATCCGAGTACTCACCTGTACTCCAAGTAGATCCTGCCTGATACTACTCCCTGTTGTGTTGCTGTCTGTATGACCTTGCACACCTGCAAATCAAACAATGGTTCTGCTCCCCTGTGAACCTCGACCTTGCATACACATACACCTGCAGATCAACGATCTTACTTACCATGTAGATCTCCTATATAGGCCATACAACTGTGACCAAGATCCTACACTCTTGAAGAACCCAGCTGGCTCTCCAATCCAGCACCAACACACCTGGTACTGTGGCACTAGGAGGAACGCACCATTGCTCTACCTCACACACAGAAGGAGCTTATAATTATGCTCTCTTACTCCCTAGCACACTTTTCCAATACAACCATGAGTCTATTATATAGATCTCATCCAAACAATAATTAGACATCTAATTACAATAATTAGATCTGCAGCTCTCAGTCTAAAATTAGATCTCTTCATGTAAACACTTGGTTCGTTAGCTAACTGCCCATAAATAGCTCGCAGTCGAACCACACAGGCGACCGATGCCGGTCCCTGTCTGCCTGGAGGTGACCGACGTCGGCCGATATATGACCGACGTCGGTTGCTTCCCTTTGCTATCCTACCGACGTCGGCTGATCAGACCGACCCCAACTTCTCTGCAATCTTCAGCAACCTCCTCTCCTGTTTGCATCAATGAAGCTTTTAGCTCCACAATCCTAACAATCTCCCACTTGGAGATAAACAACTGCACTGTACCTGTACCTGTACTTTGTCTAATCTGTTTCCTGGTTTGTATCCCTCTTCAAGCTCCCACCTGAAGACAACCCACCACACAACCTGTGATGTACCTCCTGTCATCCGAGTACCTGCCACATCCGAACCTACAACACCATGTAGTGAAGTCCTGACCCTGCATAGCAACACCTACTGCCGGTCCCTCTCAGAAAACCTGAGAACCCACTTCCCCGAATTGGCTCCTAACTCTGACAGCTCCCACTGCATGGGAATACTCAGGTCTATACCAGACCTCATGTGATTTTAGACACTGTACCTGTCCAGCCCTTAGTGTGCTCCGATTCTGCATCCCGAACCTCACCAACACCTGATTCACATCAGCTCCCACTTGAGACAAAATCAACCTGTGATCTCCATGCCTCCCATGTCAAAGAATTCTGCTGCTCCAAACTCCTCATGACATGCCACTGAACTAATCTTACCCTTAGCTCAGCGAAACCCTGTATGTACACTCCTGCTAGCTAGCATGCTATCCACATACAGCAACAGAATGATGTTGCAATCATCATCCACCTGGTAAGTCAAACCACAGTAGTTACCTGACACTGACTGAAGCCATGCTTCGTCCTCCACCTATCAAAACCTGTACCACTGTCCTGCAGCTCCACAAGACCATATGCCCTGGTCTTCCGTCTCACGTATCCATTCTCTCTATTCTTCTACTAAGGCATCCATTCGTCTCTGTGCTTTCATCCAGCTGGCAAACCTACCAAGACTCCCGTCTGGTTCTGCTCTAAGGAATCACATCCTCATTCATGCCAAGCTCACACCTGTTTCCTGGATCCTTCCTGCTATACAATCAGCAACAAGTATGAAGAAGAGGAACATGAATTTGAGGGCCTACTTATGCCTTCAGTCCTCCATATGGGTGTTTGAGACTCCTTGACAGCGTGCTGTCCACCCAAAATTCGTTACAGTGACCGACCTCGGTCACCCCACAGTCTGCATTCGACCGACGTCGGTTCTCATGCGTCTGTACCTGACTACCAACCTGCCAGCACTGGTGTCCCTGCTGCCGACGTCAGTTCTCTTGACCGACATCGGTCTTACATACTGCCGACGTCAGTCTTATGATCGACGCCAGTCTTACCCTGCCTGACATCGCCGGCTTCGGTCTGCACATGACCGACATCGGCACCTGTCTATTCGACGCCGGTTCCTCCTGATTGACGCCGGTACCTGTGTTCGCCTGTGAGTGATGACTTTTTACCCGCGAGCTCCTTTGGATCAATCTCCATGTCCAAACTGCCCTGCTCAGATGTATCCAGCCTCATCCACTGAACTCTGTCTGCCATCTCCTCCAAGAACACCAAGGCTTTCCAGTTCTTAAGCCTATCAAATATATCTGTCTTCTGCTTAAGAACATGCATCTCCTTCCTGCTCGTGTGACCAAGCCTACGAAGCCACGTCTCCACAATAGAAGAAGAATCAGTAATATAAACAAGTAGATAAAGTATACCTGTTTTCTTACCACCAGCTAATTCAAGTGCTACCACTGTGAGAGTTCTTATGCATCTCTCATCACCCAATCTTTCTGAAGAAATTAGCCATATCTCCAAACCTGGGACCTGCATGACCTTCATCAACACCTGTGTGTTGGCCGCCTGCAATTTCAGCGTCACTTCCCCTTTGCCAATTCTTTGGCAAGGCTTACCAGCTCCTCTACCTAGGGCTGCATGGAAAGAGGCAACCAAATCTTTTATCCAAGATTCAACTTTATCCAAGAAACCTACAAACACATCCTGTGCAACAACACCTGCTATATCTGTATCTTCAGTTTCTTCATGTTGATCTGCTACCAACCAACAATATTCTTTTCCCTGCTCTTTCTTTCCATCGGACCGTGAGTAACTGTCTGTGCTTTTCAACTCCTCCATTCTTAGCTTACTTTGATCTGTCATTGCTCTACTCCCACTCAATCAGAAACCCCTGAGAGTGCCCTGTAACCAAAACACAACCTGCTTCCTGCAACCTTAGCTCTGATACCACTTGTCAGGAATCTAGAACAACAAACATGCTCTGATCCCACTTGTCAGGATGCGAAACCGGAAACATACAATTGATTACCAAACTTCAAACAACTTAATATGCGGAAATAAACCAGATTCACCAAGTAACTAGAATTCAGAATAACACAGCATATGAGAGACAATACACAACTTGTATTAACACTTTATACAGAAAAGAATACAATAAAGAAGATGCCACTTCTTCTCCACCACCTTACAGAGGTTTCCCACACCTCAAGTGAACAGTACTTCTTCTCCCCAAAGCTCTCCCTCTCACAGGTCACAACACCCAACTCAAATACAGAGTTGATGTTCACCTCCCATGCTCCACGCATAACACAAGTGCTCCACGCACTCCACAAGTACTCAAGGTACTTCAAGTAGATCTCCCATGAATCTGCAACACCCTGCGATTCAACAGACCATACTTATGGAAGGAACTTCCTTGCCTTCCTCTCTTGCTCTATCCGAGTACTCACCTGTACTCCAAGTAGATCCTGCCTGATACTGCTCCCTGTTGTGTTGCTGTCTGTATGACCTTGCACACCTGCAAATCAAACAATGGTTCTGCTCCCCTGTGAACCTCGACCTTGCATACACATACACCTGCAGATCAACGATCTTACTTACCATGTAGATCTCCTATATAGGCCATACAACTGTGACCAAGATCCTACACTCTTGAAGAACCCAGCTGGCTCTCCAATCCAGCACCAACACACCTGGTACTGTGGCACTAGGAGGAACGCACCATTGCTCTACCTCACACACAGAAGGAGCTTATAATTATGCTCTCTTACTCCCTAGCACACTTTTCCAATACAACCATGAGTCTATTATATAGATCTCATCCAAACAATAATTAGACATCTAATTACAATAATTAGATCTGCAGCTCTCAGTCTAAAATTAGATCTCTTCATGTAAACACTTGGTTCGTTAGCTAACTGCCCGTAAATAGCTCGCAGTCGAACCACACAGGCGACCGATGCCGGTCCCTGTCTGCCTGGAGGTGACCGACGTCGGCCGATATATGACCGACGTCGGTTGCTTCCCTTTGCTATCCTACCGACGTCGGCTGATCAGACCGACCCCAACTTCTCTGCAATCTTCAGCAACCTCCTCTCCTGTTTGCATCAATGAAGCTTTTAGCTCCACAATCCTAACACAATTGTAGAGATCTATCTACTTAAAACAATGCTATTAACTTGCCTAAAGGAGGGGTGATCTATTTCTCAACCATAAAGTAGATAAAGGGCACCCAAATTTAGTGTAAATATATAGTGGTTGAATTCTTGAATAACCTATTCATCATTGTCATAATCATTTAAATCCGAGGTCTAAATTGACTAATGGGGATGTTTTATTGAAGTCAAAAAAGACTTGGTTCCCAGAATACAACCATGGGGAAAGGATGCTTTTTAGATCATTCTCTTTGGCCTAGATGTTGATTGAGACTAGATATATTTTTGGTTTCAAAAATTTGTAATAATTCTCAAAAGATATGGGAGAAATGTAGGCCATATTATTTTGAGTATGCCCATTAATCAACATTTATTTATCTATTATAACATTCTTATAAATGAGATCAAGAATATCAATACAATAGAGTACATCAGGCTTAGATACTACGTAGTGTAGATTAATCATCTATATAAAAACTATGTCATAGTAGCATATTTTGGCTGACACATTCTTCTCTTCCTTTTTGGTAATGGTGGGTTGTTCTTCAATGATCCAAAAAAGCTTAGACTAAATTTTGTCTCCTATGTTTAGAGTGGTGGCATAAAACTCTATGTCTTTGAAAATCCTCCCTTCTACATTTGAGGTCAAGTAAAACTCCACATCCTCTTTGGAAACACCTCTTTGAGCTACCATGGCTATGAATTTTATCAAATTTCCCACTAGTGGACTATAGTTCAGCTCCCAAATTGAATTATCCTTACATAGACAATATTCCAACTCTCCTTGGCTTTATTATAATGATTAGAGGGTTGAATTAGGGCTATCATACTTGCTAGGTCTTTTTTGAAAGTTTATGCAGAGCTCTAATTGTGGTAATGAGTCCAAATTATCAGTTTTATGCCTTAGATTTTGTTTGGATTGAGCATTTATATATTTCCCTTTTGTGGGTCCACAAAATCTTCAAATATATCATGTCTTGCTTATATGGTGTCATCATGGCATCTCCACGGCATTTAGCTCATTAATATTTAAAAGTGATGGTTGCTCTTTGAAAAAATCCTATTTGTCTTGTACCATTGGAATTCCTTGCACAAATCAACATAGATCATTTATCTCAATCCAAGTGATCAAATGACATTAGTTATCTTTTGATACTCCTTGTGATTGTGACACTTGTCACCACTATGTTTGTTTTGGCTTTGTTAAAAATTCCACCTTCATCTCACACCATTGGATCTTCCTTTCCCAAATGAATGCACTTTGTTCAATCTTGATCTAATAGATTATATCCTTTACTCCACATAGCATTGATCAAAATGTGTATGCTTAGTCATATACCATTGATCTCTAGGAAGATGCTTGATCTTTAATTCATGGCGCATGGTTTTGACACTTGTCATTTTCATAATTTCTTTGGCTTCTTTTGAATTTTCAACTCTGATCACACCCCATATATCTACCATTTCCAAATACTAAAACTTGTATAATTTGAGATTACGATACTAGGTGTTGTGTTAATGAGGCTTTCATTGACATCATAGAAATGATTTATGAGTGATTATCCCTCTAAAAATGGACACAACATGTAGTATTAGTAATAAATCCATCAAAGATGGCCCCAAAATGTTGTTTTCATGGAATCCTTATTTCAATCTATGAAAATGTGCAAAGATAGTTATCCATCATGTTTCTTACAATAGGGTTCAAAACCATATCATATATCCAATTAGAAACACCACCATAATTGGTTTACATAAAATCCTTTTCCTCATCTAATTTAAGTTCTAGTGCATAAAGTACCATAGGATTTGTATTAGTGTGGTTGAGTATTAGTGTTACTTGGACCATCTCCATGTCCACTCTCATAAGGATTAGTATGGGAAAATTGGCTTATATGTTACATGAGAGTGTTAGCAAGTGTGTTAAGTGCATGTAAACTATCACTCTCTACAACATCCTTCACTATAGAGGGGATTGTTTCAAGCTAAAGTGGTTATTTGATAGATATTCTCATAATTTGATTAGGCACATGATATACACCCAACCTATCCTATCAAAAACTTTTATATTGGCCCTAAAAACTCTCAATAATAAAATTAATAAAGAATTTCATTCAGGATATTAAACTTGCATTAAATTTTTCTCAAAAGATATGAAGGAACCTCATTGTTTTTAGAAGGTGGGCCATCATAACCATCCACTAATAGCCCAAAAAATTCTTTCTCATCAATTAATAGTGGCAGTAGTGGATTGCAATATGTTTTAATTACATTAGAAGAGGCACATTGGTTTTAGAATTATTGAATAATGATATTTTTTTAATTTTTTATCTTTCAAACTAGCCACTAACAATTTGACATTATCATACTATAATAATTACATCTCTCTCTATAATATTATCATTTGTCAATTTGACATGTTACCATTTAATCAAATTCACTTACATAAGATAGGGGTCCCATGCTGGGGGATTGCTGATTATTTTTAAGGCGTGCTATTGAGAAATTGTAAGATTATTTTTCCTAATTTATAGTCTTATGTTATTTAAAAATTTATGTAATATACATTTCTTAGAATTTTTTTGAGTATTTTACCTTAAAAAATGTTATTTGAAAATAAATAAATAAATATGATTGGATACAAAACTATAGTTAAAAATAGTGAATTCATATTATATGAAACAAAGAGTTTCTAACATTATATTACAAAAATTAAAACTGACTAAGGTGCATGAATAAATGAATCTTAGTAACTATGCATTTAAAAAAACCAAAAACAAGGCTACAATATATATGACTCAAAAATGCCAACCAGTCTTGTCTATAGAAACTGATGAACACATCTCCAGCTCACTTTGTGGTACCTACAGTCAGAAACACCAAGAAACACATCTCACAGTCAGACTTCAAAATTGAAGTTAATAAGAAATAATTTTGGGCTTAATAAAGTGGAGAAATAAACTAAAGGATTTGAGTGGAGATATAAACTCATCAATATAGATATTCATTAGTGCTTTAGCTTAATTTGAATCTATTCAACATAAGAATTACATATCACAAATTTAAATTACAGCTCAAAAGACTTGATGGTTAACTAAAATTTGATGGTCATTTTGTAAAGTAGAAAAGATTCCTTTGTATAATTTTTATGTAATTTAATAGTTTGTAGATTTTTTATAACTATTTCAAAGGGATTCAAAATTAATCATTTGTATTTCTTGAAATTAATTGATTGCCCATCTACTTTACTACCAACTATCCCATGCCAAGTGTCATTTGCAACATCAAATTCAATGCTTGTGATCCATGATTTCAACTTCATGATATTTGATTTAAAATTTTAATTTAATTCATCCCAAACATTAATGTTTGATAGATTTACTCTTCGAATTAATCTACTTCATCTGTTGTGCATATGGTGAAGCATCGCAGAGTTTTAAATCCCTACTTGTGATCATATTTTTGACTCCATGATGTTAAATGAAGTTAAAAATCAACCCAATTTCATGTTACATGGCATTATAAAATAAGTTAAAATAATAATAATTAATTTAATTTGGTTAAAAATCTAATATTATTTCTTTACTATTAACAAAATATAGATATATTATAATTTCTATAATCTTTATAAATGAAGTTTTTGTGATTCTTGTATTGAAATATTTTTTTCAAGAGTAAAGTTGCTTGGCTTACAATTTCCTATTTAAATTTAATTTATTTTACATTGATGTGATTTGGCCCTTTCAAATTCATAATTTTTGCAAGTTCATCATAAATAAATGATGATTTTCAAATCACTTCACTACATATCCAATTGATAATGACGCATGAATCATTTACTACCATTAATAAAAATGCACCTTTTGTGATGGAGAAGGGATAGTCTTCATTAACTTTATCAAGGTTGGATATTATCATTTTCATGTTGCTTGAAATTTTTTGTGTACATACAATATAACACAATAAGAAGCTTTGATATTAGGTTTATCTACTACATGCACTTTATAATTAAAATCTATAAAAACATATGGATGTTATTAAATGGTAGTTAATTAGGTATTTTATATTTATCAAACTAAATAATAAAATATAATATCATAAAAACAAATAAATTATACAATGATTAGTGATGCACTTTGATAAGTTTTTAATTAAAACATAGCCCAAAATAAAATAGACATGTTGATGTAATGCCAGTGTTGCTTACATGGTCCATATTGATATCAATGATGAGCATTAAATTTGTAATATTCATCAACTAAGGCGCCTAGAAAACTAATCATTTGCATTACTTGAAATTAATCGATTATCCATCTACTTTACTCCCCCATGTTCCATGCCAAGTATCATCTACAACACTAAACTTAATGCTTCATAATATGTGATTTAACCTTCCTGATATGTGATTACAACTTTTAATTTAATTTCAACTACCTACCAAACATTATTAATGTTCAATAGATTTTCTCTTCAAAGTAATCTACCTCATTTGTCATGTACATGGTGAAGCACTGTAGAGTTTTAAATCTGTATTGGTGATCACATTTTTGACCCCATAATGTTAAATTAAGTATAAAATCAGCCCATTTTCATATTACGTGGCATTATACACTACATTAAAGGCATAAAAATTAATTTAATTTTATCAAAAATATACTATAATTTATGTACTATTAAAAATATATAGATGTATTCAAATATATTATATAATATTGATTTATAACCTATATTAACATATATATTATATGATATAATAATATATTTTATAAAATATATAACTTATACATAATATTAATATATAATTAATTAGTTTAATATATAAAATTATTATGATATATATTATATGTCAATTATATTTATTTAATAACTAATATAATTTGTGTGTGTGTGTGTGTGTGTGTGTGTGGCTAAGAGGGGTTATGTGAAGTGAAAGAGTGTAAATAAATAATTAAACCTACTATTTACTTCAAACCCATGACAATGTCACAATAATTTCATCAAAAATAATTATGGGTGCAAAATTATCAGGATATGAATCACCATGCAATGCTTTAGTCTACGATGGCTTGCACTCTTCATGTAAAGAGATAATCTCTTAGCATAATCACTACATCAAAATTACAACTCCCTTAGTTTCAGTCAAAGGGCATCTATATTCACTAGATAAGGAGCATAGTTGTGGGTGATCAATTGTTTTATTGGTGATTGTAATGGAGTAATTACTTTTATTACAATGGTGTTAAAAAAATTAGAAGCAACCAAGAAGAATTTTAGGTATAAAAATTTTAAGTGGACATATATGTTCAAAAGACACCATCTATTTCAATGTGTATGCCTATTATTATACCACCACCACTTTTTTCTCCTAATAATTAATAATGTTACATCTTCAAAAAATGTAGATGAAACTCCATTTATTATACAAAAGAATAATAATTATTTTTAAGTCATTACCATCAGGTCCAAAGTTCTATGATGATAATTTTACTTCTATTTCCATATTAGAACTTCTATAATTTTCATTTTACTATGGTCTTGTAGTGGATTATTGAACATTTTTTAATTCTGATGATCCCCTGAATGTGAACCAAAACCCATCATAGGAGACCCATCAAGTGTAATTTTTCGCAGTGAATCTATTGCTATTTTATTAGAAAGAAATTTATTAAATTATATAAATCTACATTTAGATACAATTTATAAATAAAAAGTCTATATATAGATATAATATATATAGTAAGTGTTATGAGGTAGACTGTTTATACCCTCACATAACCATGATTTAGATAAGCACACAAAATCCTTTCCCAAGAGGTCTTTGAGTTATTAGGTATGATTTTGTGTCACTTATTTTAATTACCATTTTAAGGTTAAATTCATTTAAAAATATTAGTTTGTAAGTTCAAGAAATGTGACTCACCCTCACAGAGATTTGGTGAATTAAATTATCTCAAATGTATTCCAAAGGAGGCTAAAAATTGAGTCAAATCCCTATTAGACAATTTGCTTATGTTACATCTTCAAAAAATGTGTATGAAACTCCACGTATTATGCAAGAGCCTATTATTTCTAATGTGTATGCCTATTATTATACCACCAGGTCCACTTATTTCTCTTAATAATTAATAATGTTACATCTTAGAAAAATGTGGATGAAACTCCACTTATTATGCGAGAGCATATTATTTCTAAATCATTACCATTGATTTCAAAGTTTCATGATGACAATTTTACTTTTATTTCCATATTTGAGCTTCTATACTTTTCATTATACTATGATATTGTAACAGATTATTAAACATTTTCTAACTTTAAATATCCCTTGGATGTGATCCAAAACCTATGGTAGGAGACCCATCAAGTGTAATTTATTACGACGAGTCTATCTCTATTTTATCTAAATGAAATTCCCTAAATTATACAAATTTACATTTAGATATAATCTATAAATGGGTCAAAGTCTATATATAGAAATATTATATATAGTAAGTGTTTTGAGTTAAATTGATTATGCCCTCACATAACCATATTAATTTAGATAAAAACACAAAATCCTTTCCCAAGAGGTCTTTGAGTTACTAGGTATGATTTTGTGTCACATATTTTAATTACCATTTTAGAGTCAAATTCACCTATAAATACTAGTTTATAAATTCAAGAAAGATGACTCATCATCACAAGTATTTGAATTGGTGAATTAAATTATCTCAAAGATATTTCGGGGGGGGGGGGGGGGGGGGGGGGATAAAAATTAAGGATTCAAATCCCTATTTAAAGATAATTTGCTTATGTTAGATCTTCAAAAAATATGGATGAAACTCCACTTATTATGTAAGAGCCTATTATTTATAAATCATTAACATCATTTTCAAAGTTTTATGATGATAATTTTACTTCTATTTCCATATTTGAACTTCTAAAATTTTCATTATATGTCTTGTAGCAGATTATTGAACATTTTTCTAATTCTGATGATCCCTTGGATGTGATCCAAAACCCATGGTATTAGATCCATCAAGTGTAATTTGTTGGGACTTGTATAAGTTAGAGATTGACAAAATATGCTTAGGGGTTACTTATAGGTATAGGAAGAGTCTGATATGAGTTGATACTCATCCAAATTTGTAATAATAATCACCATAGACTTTTTGAATCTAATATTTTTTATGTGAGATACATTTTGCAATATAGCTCATTGTGGCACCATCATGTTCACTGTTTGATTGGTATCACATTTTGGTTCATTCAGATTAACATTGTAAGATGGCTTGATCTCAAATTTTCATATATTGGATGAGGCTAATGTAGTGGCCTCAAACTTTACTAATTTGTTTAATTCAAGGAGTTTCATTTCTCAATCATGTTCAGGGTCACCCAGTTGTTTCTCATAAGTCAAAAATTTTAGTGTCATAAAGTGTCGTAGTAAGAGATGAAATGATACCTCTAATGCAAGAGGGTTATGCAATACATATTTTGAATCAAGCATATAATTTGGATGCCTTTTAGGTGTTCTTCTCAATGAGATACTTTTTTTCCTCCAATACTTTAATTATTTTTAATGAGGATTGTGAAAAACTCTCACCTTGGTTCCTTTACCTTAACTTACAAGATTTTGTCTCAAATATAAATATTATGATCTAAAGACATCTATAAAATGATTCAAGTCTAATATGTTATAGTTTATGGAAATCTATTTATAGACATACTATATAAATATAAATTATTCTTATGATAATTGGAAATAATCTTGGTCAACATATAATGGACCAATCAATCATAAAAATTCCTTAGAAATGCTTTCCAAAAGAATCGGTAGCTGAAAATGGAATTGATCATCTTGGGATGTACCATTTAATCATCAAAATGCCCTAGTTGAAAATCTTCTCAAATGAGTATGTTGTTATTTTATTACAATAAAATTCCATAAATCATACAAATATATATTTAGATATAATATATAAATGAAATATATATATATATATATATATATAGTAAGTATTCTGAGGTAACTAAAAATGGCATTGATTATCTTGGGATTTACCATTTTGTAGTAATCTAAATCTACTCAAACATAAAACTACTTAAGATCTAGAGTCATTATAACTCAATACAATAGATGAATTTATAATTTAAATAAAAATTATAATCCTAAATCTAAATACTAGAAATCATGATTAAACGTAATATGAAAAAAAGAGGATTGAATTGATTATCTTAGACTCAGAATTTTGACATTATGTTGGCATGATCATGGACTATTAATGATGGATTAGATTAGTATGGAGACTCTTGATCACTTTAATAGTTGTACATAGATTTTATATATTATTTGTAGTTAGATTCAATGGAGGAATGGATTTTTTAAATAAGAAAGAGGAGGGAAGGATCAATGGTTGAGATTCAAAGTTAGCTTAGGGAGATCAAGGGTTGGAGATTATTCTTAGAAGCCTCTAGATTTAGAGACTTCCAAAAAAGAGGGTTGAGAATAGAGAGGATTATATAATTGTATAATTATGTAATCCTATTAATGACTAATTAGGATTAGGTAGGTGATTAGATAGGGATTAAGTGGGTGATTAGGGACTAGGGGTGTAACAGAGCCTAAGAATAGGCAATGTAGGTGGGTAGGTAGGCCATGGGAATTTAAAATTCTCAAATAATAGATAAGTGGGGACTAAGATTAGATAATAATGATTTAGGATATTAATTAATTGATTGGTGGGGATGGATAAGGTTAGTAGATGGAAAATAATGAAGGGGGGACATTAGATAAATAATTAAAAAGGGGTGATAAATTAGTGGGATGAAATGGGATAAATTAGATAAGTGGAATTAGTGTTGACTAATAATTATATTAGTGATGTCAAATGGAGTGATAAAATTGATATGCATACATCTTATGATGTCCCAATTGATGGTTACAATGCCCTTGAAAAGCTTCCAAGAGATATAATTAAATAGTGTGTTTCATCAGTAATATAATTTACATAATCTTACTATTAAATAAAGTTTTTGTGATACTTTTATTGAAATATTTTTTTCAAGAGTAAAGTTTCTTAGATTATATTATTATATTTAAATTTAATTGATTTTACATGGATGTGATCTGGCCACATATTTTTGACCCCAATAGTAGGCTTCAAAGTTGAAGTACTTGTGTTGTTGGCTGAAATGTTTAACCCTAAATCTGCATTGAGCTATCACACTACTTGTTATCATGAATGAAAAGTTAATGTTTATAGATTGGTATGGTGTAGACTGCTTATGCCCTCAAACAACCATAATTTAGATAACCCCACAAAATCTTTTCCCAAGTCTAGGTCTTTGACTTACTAGGTATGATTTTGTGTCAATTATTTTAATTACCATTTTGGGATTGAATTCGTCTCCAAATATTAGTTTGTAAATTCGAGAAAGGTGACCCACTCACAGGTATTTGAATTGGTGAACTAAATTATCTCAAAGGTATTCTATGGGGGCTAAAAATTAAGGAGTCAAATCCCTATTAGACAATTTAATCATGTTATTTAATGAACAAATATAAATAAACTTTTTAAATTAGAATAATTATAATAAATAATAAAAATTTGTAAATATTTTTATATTAAAAAAATATCTGAGTTCATTATATATTTTTATTTATGTTTAAATATTTAAATATTTTATTAAATAATGTACATTGTTTAAATGTTTAAATATATAAATATTTTTTTAAATAATTTTATATGTTACAAATGTTTATATAAACTTTTAAAATATTATAGAATTAAAAATTCCCACACGCTTTGAAATTAGGGTTAAGTTTATATTTTTCTCTTTCCATTTTTTTCTCTCAATTCTTCTCTCTCCCTTTTGAAGGCCAAAAAAAATTCTTTTATTGACTGTTAGGTTAATTATGGCATTAGTGGTAGAAGCATTGACCCCATTTTTTACTATCATTTCTATAGGTTATTTTTATAAGGTATTTAATCTATGTAATATATTTTTTTAATGTATTTGAAATGTGTTATTTTTTTAACTTGATATGACCATTTTATTCATTGTTTATCACTTTAAGTTATGAAATCACTGAGATTTAGATAGAACTAGATATTTGTTATGAAATGATTGAGATAGTGAAATGGTGGAGATTAGGATTGTTTAGCACATACATATATTCAATATGGACCCAAACGGTGAATGTGAGGGAAAATTAGATATTTTTTAATTAACTATAAGCAAATAATGAAATGGTTGAGATAATGAACTAGTTAACATAATGAAATGATGGAGATTAGATTGTTTAGAGCTTAATTGTATTCAATAAGGACCCAAATGGTGAATGTGAGGGGAAAGTACACATTTTTTATTAACTATAAGAAAATAATAAAATAGATGAGATAATGAAATAACAAAGATTAATATTGTTTAGCATTTAATCTATTAAATAAAGACCCAAATGGTGAATGTGAGGGGAAAGTAGACATTTTTTATTAACTATAAGAAAATAATGAAATGGCTAAGATAATGAAATGGTGAAGATTATTATTATTTATCACTTATATTTAATAGAGACCCAAATGGTGAATGTGAGGGGAAAGCTAATAATTTTTTGCAACTATAAGCAAATAATGAAATGGTCGAGATTAGGACTGTTTAGAACTTATTTGTATTTAATAGGGACACAAATGGTGAATGTTAAGGGAAAGTAGGTAAAAAAGTGTCATGATGCAAGAGGGTTTTAATGGTTCCACCCTATCTCTATCTCCTCACATCTTTCATCTGTTGGCTCTGTTCAAGATACTATGAATTATTTCTATTTTAGACTGAGTTAAAAAGTCATTTTTTAACCTATTCTAAGTTATTATTATTATTATTATTATTATTATTATTATTATTATTATTATTATTATTATTATTATTATTATTATTATTATATTATTTGAATTGTTTTCATTTTATAATGAGTAGAAAAGTCATTTTTTGGGGTGGTAAACTTTTCACTCATGTCACATCATAAACTTTAATGAATGAATAATTGAGTAACACCTAACATTATTATTTAGGGTGGCAAAATTTTCCCTCATGTTTCAACATTCTTGGTTAGAGGGGTCCCATGCATCATTATATATTAAAAAATTTCTTATAAAATATTTTTACCTTAAAAATAGGAGCATCTATTATTTATGGATAATTTTTTGAGGGGTGGAAAGCAATAGGGGGCTAAATATTTGTATGGCTACTCCATTTTTTTGGTTTCCAACTATCATTTGCATCCAATCAATTTTATTTTATTTTTTCAAACAAAATTATTGTAGTAAAATGCTCCTAATTTCTCTCAGCAACATGTATTACACATAATTTTTATAGTCTTTGGAGCACATCTAGATATCTTTGAAACATCCAATACAAGTCTTTCAATCACCCTATTCAAGTTTTCAAAGCATTCCTAGATTTCTTTAGATCATTCTGTGTATGTCTTTGAATCACACCTAGAACATCTTTTGAGTAATTATAAAGTGTCTTTAGAGTGTCTTCAGAGCGTTCAATCCTCAGAGCTCACTTGTTGAATCCTCAAAATTATAGCTAAAAAAGTTGTAAAATTTTTGTGTTGCCTCTTAAAACTACCCCATCATTAGGATATTTTACTATACTCAAAAATACCCCATCCTTAGGATGTGTTCCTCTACTCAAAATTACCCCATCCATGGGATGTATTGTTGTATTTAAAATTATCCTATTCATCCAAGTTAGACACAATAACAAGGTAAAGAATCAATAATAAATTACATACAAACAAAAAATAAATTACATTCATATCCTAATTAGATTAGACTTTAATTATTAAATGCGATACAATATATAACCAAACACAACATGTTATGGATAGTTTATATAACTATGGTGAGCTATATGAAATACTCATCATTTTTCTCCCACACTTTACCTTTTACAAGTGCTCTCATAAAGAATTGGGATGACTAATCATTAATCCAAATTTCTTGATTCAAATCTCTGACTCAGATCATAAAATTCAAAATGATATCCCCAATCATGGTTTCCCCTTGGAAAGAATCCAAGATCTCTAACAAATATATGCACCCAAGCTTTAAATTCCACTTCTGCTTGAGAATTCCAACACTGCTATATAGATAAAGGACACAAAATGATAGGAAGCCTAAACCTCATCCTAATCTAAACATCTAAACCTCTTTCCTCTAAGTACCGAGTGATTATATAGAAAACTACTTTGGCTCTTTTTAAACTCCATTTAATATTTGTGGGGCTAAGGACTTCCCTATGATTCAACTCAACAAGTAATGTCTCCCACCTAGAAAGACTTGAATTGAAACCATTGGTATAATGGTGGTGTGAAAAAGATCTAAAAGAAAAAATATTAGATCTCAATAGTTCATGATACTTATTCTTCATGTACATATGATACAGTGATTAAAAAGAAGAAATAAGTTTCTTTACTTCTAGAAATTGTGGTCTCATGCATAATCTAGTGGTGCTTTAGAATTCTAGAAATATATTATTGGTATATTGTCATTCCATTTGGTTACTTAGAGTGGAGAGAAAGGCATGAAATTGTGTCTTTCCAAAAAATAAATTTATCAAAAAAATAGATTAATATCCTAACAATAAATTGAAAGTATAGAACTCACAAATGGCATCTTGTCTTTCTTCAGTGCTCTTTAGAAAAATGTTCATAAATACTTGCTCATATTTAATGATATGTTAAAAACCAAGGGAAATTAACGAATCTACCATTTATAAAACTTCCCATGTAATAAAATAGCATAAACTAAGGAAGGTTGCCTACATGTTAATAGCTTCTCAAAAATAACACAAATGTGTTGGATATAAGCCTATGCTTTCTACAATTATAGTTTGGATTCTACCAATTGCTTCTTAGATTCCTCCTTAAGTTTGGCATTTTCATCCTTCAATTTTTGAATTTTATTCTAGGTGATATGCTAGATAGATATTATTTCATGTAATGGAATAGAGAAAGAGGGAATAACTCTTGTTGGACCCTCTATATGAACTACAATCTCTTGTATTTCTTTTTGCATGGCATGAATAGAAGATTATAACTTAGAATTATAAGTAGTGAGCTCTATTATTCTATTAGTATGTTGGGAAAGTATTGTATTTTTTATCATAAATACTTTCTCTTAGATTTTAATCAGATTATACTTATCAACATTGGCATTTTGCAAATCAGTAATCCAAGTGTCCTTGATAGCAAGAGAATTTTTCAAATTACTCAATTCTTGGGTCTATGAAAATATTACATTATGAACCCTAGTCTATTCATCTTGTATTCCTTGAAGAATTATTTTTTGTTCACTAAATCTAGTAACAAATTCTTCCCACCTTTATTTCAAATTAGAAATCATTAAATCTTTACCTTTCAAAATTGAATAGAGAAAATCTAACTTTGTTTTTTGTAGTCTAATTGTTTCCTCATGGTGTGATAAAGCCATGTCTTGATGTAATTATTTTTATTCATTGATATAATGTGGAGAAGATATATATTATTAAATCAAGGGTAACTTACCCTTATCAATAATAGAGGGCATAAGAAGCTCTGCTTCTTAAGCTACAACTTCTTCTATGGTCTGCACATCTTTTTATTCCTAAAAGATAAGTCATCAAATGCATTAGAGTTTATTTAGAGGAGGATGAGGGGTGTTTGAATAAAGTCCCATTTGTCATTTTGATATTTCATGTATTATCTTTTATACTAATGGTGGTGGAGATGGCTATTCTTCAATTTCAACTATGGGTTATTCATTTCAGATTGTAGTGGAAGGAGAAGAGGAAGGGTATGGTGTCTTTTTGGTAGGAATTAGAGAAAAAAATTAGAGGGAAGAGGACCAAGCCTTTTAAACCCTTAGTTTATTGAGAAAATAATGGTGATAAATGAGTGTAACCATCCCATGATGTCAAGTAGATCTAGTACCTCATCTTACCTTTTGACAAACATTAATCAAAGCATTGTGAAGGAAATAGGGAATATTGATCTTATATTCTTCTTGAATATATCTTTTCCTCAAGTGAAGGAGTCTCATATTATCTCCACCCACTACTGTAAGCTGGCTATCACAAGTTATATATTTCATTATCCAAAAAATAACATTTTTCCAAGGTTGAGGAAGACTATCTCTCAGAATTCCCCTGGTCACTCCTTAGGGGGATTTGGATAGTCTGGGGTGTGGCTCATTTCTTTCAACAAACATATAAATCAGGTCAAAAAACTAATATTTTAAATTCCAACTACTTCATCCTTAAGAATCCTAGGTAGAGCACTGATTACAGAGGGATTTACTAGAATGTTCTTCCCTTTGATGCTAGCATGATCTTCATCAAAATTTTCATAGATTTCTTGCACAATTTATTCATGGAATCCCTAAAACTTTTTTAATAAATTCAACCAATTTTTTGTTTCAAAGATGTCTCTAGTTGCTTCATCTTGAAACAATGCATTGAATGATTCTAGTTCACTTTTTTCCCTTCTCCCACCCATCTTCAGAGCAAACACTATTTAATTGCAAATCTGACTATACTATCAAAACACAAAGCTCAAATTTGCACAAAGAATAGGGGAAATGAGAGGTTAGAGATATGACATAATAATTGTTGGTAGTGATAATGCAAAAAATGAATAGCAAAGTAGGTTATATGGTGTGATTATGATAAGAATTAAAACAACAATTATGGTTATCTCTTTAGAGCATTTGAGATATAATGGGAAGGTGCTTTATTCAATCAAGTAGTAATGATGTGTCATAAAGGTCATTATTAGTAGTACTGGGAGTAATAATCATAAATAATTATGTATCATACCAAATATGTTTGAAATACCCTCTATTTAAAATATAATTGCATCAATCTTATTTTAAAAGACCATTTGGAAACATCATCACAAAATATTGTCACATCAAATCTATTGGAGATCCTTCAAAAACACTGTCACATCAAATTATGGATTATGGCATTATTGGTCTAATGGCATTGTTTTGATTATCAATGATGGAGGTGGATTCTTCCCATTCATGATTTTTCATCTTAGGACTATATCTATTAGTCTTCAGAGCATAGCTTTCAATCTTCAGAGCATAGATTTCAGTCTTCAGAGTTAAGTCACTAGTTTTCAAAGCTAAATCTTCAGACTTCAAAGAAAAATTATAGTCAATTCAAACTTTATATATATATGGTGTTATTTTTATATATTTATATCCATTTGCATCTACTTAATCTATGTCTTGTCTGAAGAACCACTTAGGGGATTTATTGATGGAGGTAATGGCTAAGATGGAATTAGACCTTGGAAGGTAGATGTCTAGGAAAGAAACCTCTCCACATGGTAGAATAAGTCATTGTAGTGTTTTTCATCCACGGCCAATGTAATGGTATTAAAATTGGTATCTTGGAAGATTGTGTTTGTCCCATATGAATAGAGAAATGGGACCTATTCTAACTTGATGGCTGTAGACATTCTTGCTTCAACCATGGATTTTGAATTTTGATTGATGAGATTTTATATTGTCATAATTCAAAATGAATGCATATAAGTCTTTTTTTACAAGCTTGATTAATTTAATGTTGATGGCGATCTTGGTTCATGCCATATTAATGGAAAGCTAGTCAAAATTTGAACTATTAATTTTAGCAATTAATTTCACTAGAATTAAATTTAAATTTAATTTTAATTTGATTTGTCATCAATTTTATCTTTAAATCTAAATATTACCACCTTTTGACATGTGGCTAGCATCTCGAATGCAACTAAGTACTCATGTGTCTTGAATATGACTAAGCTACCTATTTGGCTTGAAATTTGGATATGTGGCACCTTTTAATTGCCTCATATATTATCAAAATGTAAATTTATGTGATGACTCATCTATTTCTCACCACATGGCACCTCAATTTGTAGTGAGCTCTTGGGTGGTACCTTTTAGTTTTGATACCTTAAAGGGGGAATCCAATCTTGTGCTTGTTTGAAAGGTATCTCCTAAGAGATAACTTGAAGGGGAAATCCACTCTTGTGCATGTATTAAAGGTATCTCCTAAGAGATACCTTGAAGGTATTAATAAGGCCTTCAAAATATCACCTAGTAGTGCCTTCCATGTAAAGGAAAATTACACTTGTTCCTTGAAGAAGAAATCCACTCTTGTCTATGTTTGAAATGTATCTCCTAGGAGATACCTTGAAGGGGAAATCAATTCTTGTGCATGTTTTAAAGGTATCTCCTAAGAGATAAATTGAAGGTATTATAAGGGCCTTCAAAATATCACCTAGTAGTGCCTTCTGTGTAAAGGAAAATTCCACTTGTTCTTTGAAGGAGAAATACACTCTAGTGCCTATTTAAAAGGAGAAATACACTCTTATTCATGTTTGAAAGGTATCTCCTTGGATATACATTGAATTTATTACAAAGTCCTTCAAAATATCACCTAGTAGTGCCTTCCAAGTAAAGTAAAATTACACTTGTTCATTGAAAAAATAGACAAGAACCCATATTATAGAAGTAGGGTAAAGAAACAATAGAAAATAATACATCTCGCTCAATTTGATATAGAAAAATATATATCCTTCAATATGGGTGGAAAAATACCATATAAAAGGCCCAAATGGCATAGTATACAATATTCAAGCTCCTGTAAAAGAGACTTGTTAAGGTTGTGAAATGAAAATAAATAACTATTGCTACTTTTATTTTATAAATAACTATTATAATGGTTGTTCTAGTCTAAAACAATTATCTAAGATCCATCCCTTTCTAAAAGGAAAGAGCCCTGCTTATATAGGCACAATGGCTTCTTGAGAGAAGGACACCTAGAACTAGGCACTTCAATCCATGATGAGGTCATTTTAAGTGACTGGGGATCTTCAACTCATGTGTGTAGTTTATCTTTAGAATCCTAGATATGGCACAATTTTAATGCCTTATGATGCCTATATCCCTTAGAATAAGTGTGGTGTTGACATGCATATACCTTTAGAATAACCTTTAGAATGTTGTTAGAAGATGGGGTTCCACTCCCCCTAACCAATGGCATGACTTGAAGTTTTGAGAAAAGAAATTAGCCTTGGACAAGTGTTATGTCCCCACATGTTGAGTTGGTACTACTACTGGGTGAGCTAGGAATCTTTTTATAAAGAATGGGTATCAGGATGCCACATGGTATTAGTGGAATGAGTTGAGATTAGACAAAAATAACAAAGGGAACCTAAGAAAGAGGAGGCCAATATACCATCTGCCAAACTTGCCAAATGCATCCATGATAAAAGCTAGTTATCCTAAAATTTCAAAATGTGGATTACGATCCATAGTTCTTGGTGACTTGAAGTTGAATCCACCTACATATGGAAGAACTCAAAATTTTTGGTTTCACAGACTAGTCAAGGCAAAACTATAAAAAGGATGAGGCCCATCAAATTTACAACCTTAAAAGGGCAACCTTCAAAGGCATCTATTCCTCCTCCATAGGCTGAGTATTTTTATTCAAAATTTTTAAGGCTTTATCCACATAAATAATATCATTGAAGGAGATGTTAATCAATCCCTATATTACTATTTGCATCTAAAATTCTAGTTGGGTGAGAGGTTGCAATATGGTCTCCACCTTGGAGACATGTGGCACTTAGTTGAGAGCTGTGAAGATGGTCTAGTCATTATGCTTCTTCTCTAGTAGCTCTTTTATTTTGTCCTCTAGGAGGATGATATTATTCACAAGGAATGGAGAGGGGAGTCTTAAATGGACTAGTTGTTTGATGCGTTCTTTCATATCTTGGACTACTTCATCTAAAGCATCTAGAGTGCTTTTTATGTAAAGGAAATTTCCACTTGTTCTTTGAAGGGGAAATCCACTCTTGTCCCTATTTAAAATGTATCTCCTAGGATATAATTTGAAGGGTAAATCCACTCTTATTCATGTTTTAAAGGTATCTCCTAGGATATACATTGAAGGTATTACAGGGTCCTTCAAAATATCAACCAGTAGTGCTTTTTGTGTAAAGAAAATTTTTGCTTATTCCTTGAAGGAGAAATCCACTCTTGTGCCTATTTAAAAGGTATCTCCTAAGAGATACCTTAAAGGGTAAATCCACTCTTTTATATGTTTGAAAGGTATCTCCTAGGAGATACCTTGAAGGTATTACAAGGGCCTTCAAAATATCACCTAGTAGTGCCAAAATAGGAGATTCCTAAAGACTTCCCCATATGAGCTTGTGTATGGAAATGAGGTAGTCATGCCTATGTCATCAAAGATCCCCCCTTTACAACTTCTAAAAGTTGTTGAGTTTACAAAAAAAAAGAAATGAAGGCTAGGTTCATAGAGCTACATAGCCTCTAATAAGCAAGGGAGAAAGTGAGTGATGCAAAGATCACCCAATAAAAAGAAGTCATGTGATGGTTCGATAAGAAAACATCAAATCTAATATTCAAACCTGGGGATTTGGTTATCAATTATGATCAACAGGCTATGAAACTAGGCTAGTATGCAAACTTTGACTCTCTATGGAGAGGGAAATTTTGCACCATCAATGGTAGGTAAGGAAATGCCTTCAAGTTAGAATATGAAGAGGGTAATGCATTAGAGATCCTAGTTATTGGGATCGACTTAAAGCATTTTAACTAGGTCACCTACCTCCCCTATACATAATTAGTTAAGTTCCCCCTTTTTTTTGTGTGTTTCCCTTATTAGTTATTTTTTCCCTTAGTTTATTTCCCTCTACGTTGTTTTTTCCTTTGAATAAATGTCATTGGCACAAGTGGCTTGTTTATCCACCATGTATCCTCACCCTACCCCTCCTAAATCTTCAAAAAACATTCTCTAAAAGATGGTTAGCTATCCATCTCACCTTCTATTAATATTAGATGCTGCATATTACATGATCCCCCATAAGGATCACCACAAATATCTTATGGGTTTATCTTCAAGCGTGCATGCCACCCTTAACATTTATTGGGGTACCCCAGTTCAAATTTACCATGATGATCATGCCTAAGAACATTAGCCAAACACTTGATGCATTGATATTTTGATAGCATTATGCAATTTAAGAGAACATAAAGAGCAGAGAGAGCTAAGCCAAGAATTATGAGAATTCATGAGTAGGGATTATTAATCTAATGCCTCCAATAAGACAAATAGTGGTTTTGAGAGGAATCCTACTTATGAAGACTTCTACATCTTCATCAGGGGGTGATAAGCATCTAAAAAAATAAAAAACCCATGGGTCAGGTAGCCAGGGAGATCTTCCCTCTCAATAGGCAAAGAGCAAGGCATATTCTTCTACCCTTGCTCAAATAAAAGAGAAAGTGCCTAACATCAAAAAAGTGGTCAAAGGGCACTATAAAGACCAAGCATTGGTCACTAACTTCATGGATGATATCTTTAATCTTAAGCTAGCCAAGAATCCCAAAATTTGAAGGGAGGGGGATTATGCCCAAATATTCAAGAGGGTCTAAAGGAATAACTATGAATCATTTAGCTATATAATGTGGGACTACATGCTAGCCTAGTACATGGTGCCATCTATTCATCCATGCCTAGAAATAGTTACCCTATACATAGAGAGATATGATGTCAACACTAGTGTAATTATAAGTAATTCCCATTTGAGGGTGAAAATTAGTGTATACAATATAAGAGATATGCTCTAACTCCTAATTAACCCCAAGGCTAAAGTCTATAGCATGGAGAGCTTATAACTTATTTGGGATACCCAGGTCTATAACAAGGCACACTTCTCCAACATCTTCCTCAAAAGTAGATACATGAAAGCACCTCATCTACCTATAACCCTAGCAAAATTCCTCACAAAGTACCTAAAGTATGCTCTATCCATGTTGTCTTTCATATTCAATATGGACACAAGCATGAACATCATTGCTTTTTAGTTAGGGGCACTCTACCTCCTAAACATGATGACAAAAGGGGAGGTGTATAGAATGGATTTTATATACACCATCACCACTACCATGAAGAATGAGTTGGATAACTTTCCAAGGATGGGTACCTTTTGGTATTCCTCTTTTCTCCTGCATTTCATTTTATACTATCACTCCCACTTCTCTACATACCTCAATCTCAACTCCTCTAACATGGAAAATTTCCCCAACATGGTGACCCATGTCCTTTCATTCACCCAATAATAATATGAGTTCTCAGACATCTTTTCATCTCCAATTCTCATTGACCTCAACACAAAGGCTATTACATTTAGAATGATATATGTGTAGTGATTATTGCTCATCATGAGTAGGGTCCCAGTTGACTAGTTTTAGGGAACTCATTTTGCATTAATTCAAGTGCATAGTTTCATAGGTGAGACCTTTTAGATCCCATGCATGCTAACAAAAATAACCCTATCCCTATATTTGGTGCACCAAATCAACATGGTGGACTCTATCTATAGAATGGGAAAGAAGAATAAAGGTATGTATGGTGTCCCCTTTGTAAGAGATGGTATTATAGTGATAAAGAGGTAGTAGGGGTACCTAATCATAGCCAAACTTGTAGATCTTGGATTGGACTTGGTCGATAATAGATGGAGATATGATTTGATTGGATACATAGCATCTTTAAAGACCACCACCTTACCCAATCATCTACTCAGGCCATACCTAGAATAATAGAGGTCACCTATAAAGGACATCCTATAAAATTATGTATATCTATCTCAAATTTCATTAGACACCCACAAGCCATGGGAGTCATTCTATAATGTAGTCCAAAAGTATGACCCATAAAATAAATAAGTGAAGGGGATAAGGGCACAACTCACCCAAAAGATATTAGAGTGATGATAAAATAACTACCTATACAAAATATAGGAAAGAGATCCATAAGCCATACTCTAACTTTGAGGATAATGAAGGAGATGAAACATTTGAAAGCATTTGGGATGAGCATCAACTAGAGGAAAGATTAGTAGAATTAAGATTATCTCCTAAAATAGTAATTAGGGAAGAAGAAGAAGAATATACCCTTGGGTAAGAGTTAGGGGAGGTTCCTTTGTAAAAGGAAGCAACCCCACAATAGCAACAAGCTTCTTTAGGGCACCTCACAGCTAGGTCATCCTAGTACAATTAGCCTAAGGCACCAATTAGGGTTTCCCTCCCCATTATTGGTAGATAACAATGTCTTCCTTGAGGACCAAATTAAAGTACTATTGGAATTAAAATAGAATGACTAGACCATGTTCATGGCTCTCGATCAGTCACCTAGTATATTCAAAGTGGAAAAGATGTTGTAGCCATTCACCTAGCTAGAATTCCAAATGCTAGCAGTAGTTCAAGGTATATGGAGCATCTCCTTCAAGGAGATTATTGATCTTGATAGAGCCCTTAAGGCTTTTAAGAAGAAATCCTAACCCAAAGAGGAATAGTGGGTGCCTTTGTAATCGACTCTTCAAAAATTATAAGTTTATAGACTTTCCTCCTGTTTTACAAATTTTTGCTCAAATGGTCCACATACCAGAGTTTTTGGGTTCTCTCATCCATAGGTAGATGACCCTTATAAGTTGCTAGGAACTATGGATTGAAATCCATCATGTGTTATATTGGAGCAGTTTATGTTTAGCCTTAAACTCACTTGACACATCCAACATTTCTACCTTCAACCCATTCCTTTCTTAGGACCCATTTTGAAATTTTTCCTAAGTGTCAACTTCCTTCTAATTCTTCCACATGGTAGTCAAACATTCATTTGGCTTGAAGAGGCTCTTGGTTCACTTAGATGTAGGGCTAGATCGACACATAGTACCCCAACACTACTTGAAGTTAGTTCCTTTTTTGTTAGTCTTCCAAGTAGTGTTATTGGCTGAGGCAAATGGATTCCTATTCCCAATGGCATAATAAAAGCATCTTGAAAGATCAACACACGGTCTCACTATGCTCCTCCCAAGCATTTGACCATAATAATGAAGTGTAGTTGTGTCATATCCAAGATATGAAGGTTAAATACACTCATGAGCCTGAGTCCTTTCAATTACAATGACATCATCATAGACATGAGTGTTAGGATCTATAGGTGTCACCCCTACAAAAAGCATCTTTGCTTATATATTATGGGCTCATCCCTTTAAGAAGGGGTTGGTTATTGATTATTTTTATTTTTTCTATTTTCATAATAGTCATTTGTAATAGAATAGAAGTAGTAGTAGTTAGTATTTTTCATTTTATGAACTTAATAAGTGCCCCTAATGAGTGTGATTAGACATATTGTATGTGCCCTTGAGGACTTCTATATTTTTTTCTCTACCTATAATGAGAGGATGTGGTGTTTTGTGTCATTTTAAGTGAAGATTTTTTTATTACTTCCTTTCTTTTGCTTCTATAGTATTGATCTTTACTTGCATTATAGATATTAATTCATGCTTTATGTTCCTTTATGGTCTATAGTGTTTAAGGATTAAATATATTTTATATAATTATAGGTTAACATTTGAATCTCTCAGTGCATTACCTTAGTGTTATTTTAGTTTTATTTTTATTTTCTTCTTCTCCCTTTTTTTCCCCCTAACTTAGACTGAAGAGCTAACTTCTAAAATCCTAAAGGTTACTTTACAAACAATAATTAGGTCCCACACCTATAAAGCTTCCCATAGAAGGTTTTTAAACTTGGAGTAAGAGTTTTAGGCTATAATAAATTGAAGGTATTACAGGGTCCTTCACAATATCACCCAGTAGTTCCTTTCATATAAAGGAAAATTCCACTTGTTGTTTGAAGGATAAATCCACTCTTGTGCTTGTTTGAAAGGTATCTCCTAGGAGATACCTTGAAGGGGAAATCCACTCTTTTGCATGTTTGAAAGGTATCTCCAAGGATATACCTTGAATTTATTATAAGGACCTTCAAAATATCACCCAATTGCCAAAATAGGAGATTCCACTTGTTGACCACTTGTTTATACAACTACCAGTAGGTCTTTCCATATAAAGGATAATTCCACTTGTTCCTTGAAGGAGAAATCCACTCTTGTATTTATTTGAAAGCTATCTCCTAGGAGATACCTTCAAGGGGAAATCCAATCTTGTGCATGTTTTAAATTTATATCCTAAGAGATACCTTCAAGGTATTACAAGGGCCTTTAAAATATCACCCAGTAGTGCCTTTGATGTAATGGAAAATCCACTTGTTCCTTGAAGGATAAATTAACTCTTGTCCCTATTTTATATGTATCTCTTGTCTTAAGCTTCCTTTTTTAACAAATAGTAGTCTTAGGTTGTGAGCAGTCTTGCTGAACTAAGGCAGCCACTTCCTATGTGGCTACCCTTGAAGATGTAGACTCTTATTCTTAGGGATTAGCCACATGCATGTTTATTTCACTAGCAACTGGGGGCTCTTGTCCTTTCTCTTCCTCATTAGATGAATCTAGATTGATGGAGTATCCTAGAGCTCCCATAAAATCAAGTTAACTCACCCTTAGTTATTTTTTGACAACCTTTAACTTGAAAGTAATCTCCTATGATGGATCTTCTTATTCCTTGGACTACTCTATGGGATGGTCCTTCCAGAATTTTAAGGATGTCCATCATACAGAGAGTGGCATTCTATTATGAAATTCCTTTAAAGTGATTAAAATTTCCTATTGAATCACCCTTAAGTGATCCTCCTTCAAATTGGAAATCATAGCCCTTTCCAAGACCTCATAATCATTTTATGCATTCATGAATAAAAAGTCATAATCATAATGGACATGTTGGTAGGGGATACTAAGGCCCTTGTTTTTAGATTTAGTCGTGAGGATCTCAACCCCTATGTGGTAATATAGGCAAATTATAACTCTTTTTTTTCACCCACATATCCAAAGTGCTTTTTCATTATGTATACCATCCTATCAATGACCATATGGTGCCCATAGACCGTGCTATTCTTATTTTTGCATAGATATTCCTCAATGCTCCACTAGAGCTAGAAAGCAATTTCTTGCTCAACCAATTTATTAGGTACATATTTTAGAAGGATCAAAGGATGAAAATTTTTCCTGATGATCATGATAATAGTGTATTTAGGATACAAAAAATAATCACCTCTTCCAAAAGGTGTCTTCATGATGCTTGATCTAACTCTACGCATTGGAGACCCATGGATTGCTTGCCTACTTAAGGATAAACATCCTTAGCAATTCTCACAATATTATTGTTATAAGCATAGAAATGTAAAAATTAAAAATGATCATAAATGTAAATTTTGATATGATTAGTGGCCAAGCTCCATAGCTCAGCAAGGAGTTTATACATTATTCCCATTACAACATCCAAAATATATGACATCATATAGAAGTGGCCCATCATAGTGGGTCACTTATCCCTATGAATTATCTATTCTCTCAATTTATAAAATGTAATTACACCCAAGATAAATGTTGCATCACTAGTCAAAACATAATATGTAACAATGATACCCAATCCAAATTAAGGAAATAGATGTTGGGAATTTCATAGAGCCTATTGAGTAGTACCATGCCAATTTGCACTCCCATCTTGAACTTATTGATTAGAGTGGGATTATTTCCTTTGTATTCCATGGTTTCCTTGGGGAGAAGACATGAATTCAACACCTTTTCCATAGTGTTATCCTAATTCCATGAAAGTATCTTGTGTTTATCAAAATAAACATTTAATGCTGGTAGTGACAAATAGCTCAAAATCTACTTTGGATATGCATGCCACAAATATTTAGTTATGCATATGGTACAAGAAATTATCATGCATAACCTTGCCTGTGAAGAATAAGACATAGAGGAGGTTGATGTATGGCATCACCTCGGGATTGGCCACAATTGAATACAATCCCTATCACTTAAATGCTGGTAATTATATGATGAATAGTCATTCTAAGGGAGATATATTTCCATCTAGTGAAAATATGTCAATAGAATTGATAACATCCCATAATTCAGAGTAGTTCCCATACCTATTGTCAAAAATGGTGGCATCATAAACTATGTCCTTGAATTATATCAAGTCCTTGATAAAAAATGGTGTTGGCAGAAGGGCTCCATTGAATGCCTTAGATAAATATGCCATTACAATTATGTAGAGTTCATGCAGTTTATTTATGTGATCTATGAAAAATCTCCTTTCTACTAGTTGCTTGTTTACTTTCAATAGTCTCATAGGTAGCTAGGGATTTTCTAGCATAGGATAACAATCAAGTTTGAATTCATTCAAGAGAAATGAAAACATAAATGGTTTCACATCATGTATTATCCTTTAGCATTAAATTTTAGTTGATTATAAATGCCTCACATTCACATGTTTTGTACTTTGTGCATAGTTCATATCTAGTTAGTTAGTTGGTGGGTATCCTTAACAAGTATCAATAAGTATTTTGTTTTATTGGCCAAATATAGTGGGATTTCAATAGTCAAGAATCAAGAGTTAGGTTTTGTGGTGTGACTGAGCCTATAGAATATCCAAACAAAACTTTTGAAAACTAAGGCTGATATAAAAAACTTAAAGATAAAAATTACCGATAAAAGATAAGTAATTTAGAACATTTGTTCACACAAAATGTATAATGTGAAAACTCTAAACAAAAAATTTGAAATACCAAAAGTCCTAAATAAAAATTTTGAAGACCAAAATCTAATAATAGGTCCAGATCAAAATGTCCAAAAACCAAATCCTGAATATAATTCCTTTGAATAAAACTAAACCTAGAAAGGTCCTTTAAGTTATCACCCAGTAGTGCCTTCGAGGTCAAGGAAAATTTCACTCATTTGCATGTTGAAGGTGTCTCCTATGAGATACTTTCAATTTTCCCTTCAGTGTATCACAATGCCATTCAAATTATCTCCTTGTTGATTCCTTTTAAGGGCCTTGTATTTCTTTAAAGGTATGCAAAGCTCTTGAGTGTAATTCTTGTTCAATACAAAATGATGTAATGATGGATTTTCCTTGTTTAATTCTCTCTTGATGATCTTATGAGGTCTATAATTTTTATGGGTTTCACATTGAATCTTGAAATTAAGACACCTATACCCCTTGATAAGATCTAGAGAAGACCTTATACACAATAATCAATGTACTATTAACTACCTTCTTTAATTTGAACACCTATTTACTCATTGAATCCTTTCAATACCAAAATAATGATGGGTAAGCTCTACCTTGAGGTATCTACTATAAGAATCCTTCAAGTGCCTTGTAATACCTTAAAGGGTGACTTAGAACATATCCTCGAGATAACATGAAGGTATCTTTATGGGTGACTTGAAATTATCTCCTTTGGAAATTTTCAATCTGAGAAGTTTCCAAAATAGGGGGAAGGATAGGTAGAAAATAAAGTCCCTATGGTCTCAACATTTACCTTTGAATATGGATTCTCCATGGACAAGTGTTTTTATAACCAATTTTTGTTATGAGTAGGTGTTTTACACACATAGAAAAACAATTCAAGTAGTTTGGGAAAGTTTTATATAGAAAAACTCAAAGATCTAGGCTAAAGGTTGCTCCTAGAAGATACCTTGAAGGAAAAATCCACTCTTGTGCCTATTTAAAAGGTACCTCATTGAATCACTTATATACCTCAATAACACTAGGCAAGTTCAACCTTAAGGTATCTATGGATCGTAATCCATGTTTCAAAGTTTTGGGGTAGTTAGCCTTTTCATTGTGGATATGCTCGATGAAGTTTGATGGGTGATGTATCAGCCTCCTCTTTCATTTTTTGTCTAAGTCTTAGTCCCTTCCACTAATGACACATGTCATCATGACACTCCTTAAAAAAAATGGAGTTCTTATTTAAAGTAAATGTGCTTCATTGGCTGAGGGAAGTGGGCCCCATTTCTAACAAGAATTATAGAGGTAATTCAAAGGGAGAAACATGTCACCACAATGATTCTTCTAAGCATCATAGGAATCTTGGAGGTTGATTCACAGATCATAATTTCATCTCGCATCTATAAATATTTCCATAGGAAACTATTCATTGAGAGCGAGATTTTTAGGTATCAATAATATCCACTAGAAGATTATTTCATCGGTAATTTGAAGGTATCTCTTAGGAGATACCTTGAAGATATTATAAACTCAATAACAGTAGGAAAATTCAATCTTGAGGTATCAAATAAGGGATTCCTTTGAGGGCCTTGTAATAAATTCATAGGTAACTTTAAGGTATCTCCTAGGATATTCCTTGAAGATATTAAAAGGACTAGCAAGGTAAAGGAAAATTTCATAGGTACAATAAGGTAATTATTTGGATATGAAATTATTAACATAATAAGAAAAATTGTTAAACTAAATTGAGGTGGAAATAACATATGTACAGAAGGAACTAAAATGCACATTCTTCAAAGTATTAGAAGGCTTTTCAAGCTATCAAGTTATCAACTAGTAGTGATTTCAAGGTGAAGGAAAGTTCTATTGGGAGATACATTCAACGTCCCTTTGAATGTATGATAACACCCTTCAAGGTGTCCACTAGTAGATTCCTTCAAGGGCCTTGAAATACACTTGTAATACCATCATGGTTAAATTGAAGGTATCTCTTATGAGATGTCTTGTAATAAAAATTCACTCTTGTGTATGATTGAAAGGTATCTCTTAGGAGATACCTTGAAGGTACCTGTTGATGGGCATTTTGACAAATATTAGAAACACACTTCCCCCTCATATTTCTCCTTTGAAATAAATGTTTATGGATTCCTTTACCCATCAGATTATATTGGTTGGTACACATAATTTATTTTTGGTTTGATCATACCTTATTAGTTTAAGTGAAAGTTAATGTATATATTATGAAGATTTAATATTTATTTTGTAGTTTAGTTTAGAATTAATATTTTTTGATATACAATTAATCACTACTTAATCACAAAAAAAATTCATGAACCGATGTAATATGCAACTTGAATTCTATAAAAGATCAATATTTAAATCGTTTCAATTGATTTGTATAATGTCTTCAGGTAAAAAATGAATTCCCACACTTAAAGGTATAATAAAGCCTCACTCCCAGAGAATTTGGATAAAATGTAGAAGAAGGCCTCACTCCAAGAGAATTTGGATAAAAGGTAGAAGAAGGCCTCACTCCAAGATAATTTGGATATAGTACCTTTTAAACTAATAAAATTAAAATTAAATACACATTAACATCTTCCATTTTATGGTGGAAACAAAATTCCTCTTGATGATTGGTATTTTAAATTGTTTAGTACGTCGAACATGCATGTAGATATATACTTGTTTAACACTACATCAGGAAAAGAATCTTATTTGATTGGAATAATCATTGCCTATGATAAGGATGAATTTGAAGATGCCCTTCAATTCTAATTAGAAGTATGAACTAGAGAATAGGGAATTATCCATTGAGCTATAACTAATTTTAATAAATTTACACCTAGTAAAATGGAATTAACAGAAAAAAAAAATCTCCTTCTTATGAAACATTTGGATTTCATTTGAACAGTTATAACAACCTTCACATGTCTGGATTGATATCCAAAGATAATTTGGTCATTAGAATACAAAATATGTTGAAATAAAAACATGAACAAGGGGAAACAAATTCTTTTACTTGTCACAATGAAAACATGTCTTTAAGATACCCTACATTCATGATAGAAAAAACATTGAAGAATATAAGACAAGTAAGGGAAACATATTTATACGCAGATTTGAAAGAGGTCATACAAGTAATCACACTAGTGGAGAAAAATAAGATCAAACAAAAGGTTAGAACACTTTTGTTGACATAAACTTTAGATCAGATACATAGTGAATTCTCTACATGGTATATTTCCTCTAGCAATTATGCCTTGAACATCCCTATAGAGTTATGTGAATTGGGGGACACTAATATCAATATAAGAAATATGAATGAAATAGGGGTGAATGATATAATTCATTCATTTTTTAATTATAATGAGGTTTTAATGAAGGATTATTTGTTAATTCCTTTTTATCTAAGAAACCTTAAATGTATTATTGATTCAAAGTAACTCCTCGAAGATATGATGGAGAAAAAACTATAAGGTTAAAAATTGCAGATAACCAACACATAATTACAACACAACAAAGAATTCTTTTAGAGGAGGAATACAATTCACTATCATTCAGGAATAATTTTTTTGTTAGAAGGGAAAGATTTTTGAAAACTTGTACTTTATTCCATATTATGCACAAAATATATAGCCAATATAATGAAGCCAATGAAATAATTTATAAGGGTTTATTTATATAAAGTTTGATCTACATGTGACCTTATCCAATTGAGAGGTTGGAATAATCTTTAAATAGGTAAATAATTCAAAAATAATACATGAATAAGATAGACACTTTTTCACACAAATGAATTGTTAAGTACAAAAAATTGAAGGAAAGAAAATGCCTTCTTTTCATGGAACAACCTATTTGGAATTGTTTTGATAAGGCATTTGATTTGTTTGAAAGTAGTACTTTACCTAGTTCAGATAAATAAGATTTAAATTTGATTGGTACAATAGTACTTATAAACATTCAAGGGCTTTCAAACAAACAAAAAATATAACTAATAGATTTATTGGAAAAAGGTTCTATTTCCTTCTTGAAAACCCTTGGGTAAAACAACATGGATACTTGGTGCAAAAAGGTGAAGTTAGAAAGTAACATATTATCAAAAATTGTAGATTATTTCAGCAACCATGATTCGACACTACCACTAGACAAAATAATTACACCTTAAGAGGTACTGGAGCATCATACAATTTTTGTGAAAAGGTTTGGAGATTTGTGTCTTGAATGAAGGTATTTCAAAAAATAAAAAAGGATGAGAAGAATTATCTCAAGATTCATTAAGCATATTGAAAAATTATCTACATAATGATGGAGGTTAGCTTCCCAAAATAAATTCAAAAAGATTCAGCTACCATTATGGGCCCCCATGTCTTTGGTCATCCATTTTAGAATATTTTAGAAGAATGTTCATTCGTCATTTGAACATCGATTTGATAATTATTGATATTTTGAATCTCATTAAAGTTTTTAAGGAAGAACATCTTCACCTATTTCTTTAGGCATTGATTGATAAATTTATTATTGGGGCCTTTGATGTATTCATTATCCATAAACTAGAACATTTGTTTGGCATTCAGACCTCTCTCAAGAATCTATGATGGTGATTTCCATTCCATGCAAGATACAGGTGTCATACTATGGGGTCCAGATATAATGGATTCAATTAGGCTCATATTATAGGTATCATTTTTTGTCAAAATCCCACTCATTTTTAGCTCCAAGGTTTCAACCTCCATTCACAATAAAGTAGATTAGAGGAAGGTTTTTACATCTACAAAGATGTACCAACATTTAAAATGATTGGTTCACACAAAATAGGAAGGCCACTCAAAAATGAACTAGATAACATATTTTGGGAGAAAATTATCTCTATTTTTAATGATTTGAATGCATATGATGTGCTAGGGGTACATACAAGAGCTGGATTGGTGTGTGCTTATATAAAATTACAAAAAAGATTATCTTGCATTAAAGAAACTAAAGAACAAATAATTTTTAATGTTCAATTTCAAAATTGTTTGGTAAATTTAGAGCAACCAATATAAGATCAAACACTTTGATCAGTATTAGGTGCATAACATTTTTAATTTATTTTATAGTCATACTTAATTTTTCAAATATAACATCTTAGCAATATTTTAGTGTGTATGCTTTATTTTCAAACCTAATAGCTTAGGAATCTTTCATTGTGTATCACTAATGGCATTGCATGCAAGTCAAGAAATTATAATAACAAAAAATCATATCAATGAACATGACACATTGTAAGTTGAAGAAGGTAAGATAAGATCATTCATATTTTTTCAATTATATAATTTATTATTTATCAATGATTCATAATATTGACAGAATATTTCTTCATCTATATATGTCTCAATTAAAATAGTTCACAACACAACTATAGAGCTTTGTGTCTCCAACACAAAAACCCATGACACAACTTTTTAGGTTGGTGCCTCCATGATAAAAACATGTCAAGGTAAAACTCTAAAATAAGACACATTTTTAAAATACAAATATCAAATCAATTGATGATGAGAATTTTTAGTTACTACATTATATAGTACCTTATAGGGAATAAAAAACTAAAGGGTCAATGAAAGAGTGCACCAATACAAACTACAAAAAAGCAAAAAATAAGGTGAAAACCACTTTCAATAAATGTGTAATTATATAATTTCACATCAGTCTAGAATATATTAATTATGTTTATTTATTTAAACACATTATAATTGATTTTTTTTTCATGGATAGGAGATTGTAGAAGACAATAAAATATAAAATTGCATCAGATTGGTATTGGAAGTGTGGGTTCATTTTATTGTTGTGTAGACTTGAATGTGGTTGTATTTATCCATTAAAATGTTGTTTTCATGTTTAATTTACCCATTATAATGTTGTTTACATGTTTAATTGACCCAGTTTAAAATCACACAATATGTATTATATTATGTCTTCAATACAATAAATTTTGATGTAGAATATCCATGTGTTTTTTATCAATAAAAAACAATAAAGTATATTGTGCTAGAAATAATTATATCATTTTTTATTTAAATAGTTTTTAATTTGATGTGTCTTATTGAAAGTATATGAAGGGGTTTCAACTGTTAAGGTGTATATTCATTTGAATTTAGTGATACTGAACTTTGGCTTAGAAGATTAAATCCTATTTTGTTTGATGTGATGGTATGTATAAACACATAAATATGTATTGGTATGCATAAGAGTAGTTGATACTTTCATTATTGTAAGAATATAGATGTTGGTTGATCAATGTTAAATGCCTATCAATGTCTATGAGAAATGAGTTATGGAAAAATGGGATTGTTTCAAAATATGATAAAGTTATGGTCAAGTTATAAGGATTTAATATGAACATTTATATGCATATGTATGTTACAAAACTAGAAATAGAAATGGTACATCCATGTATAATGAGTATAGTTATAATGTGCCTAAGCATGCATATATTTTTATATATGTTTATATGAATCTTTACAAGATTTAAGGAAATGTAAAAAAAAAATGAATCAAATGAAATGCGTTATGTTTTTATGTTACAATAAGAAATGAAAATCAAAAGTGCATCAATGACCAATCTATCAGCATGTAAAATATTTTCTTTGAAAATTTCCTTGTTATATTTTTTATAATATAATATTTTTAATAAATGATTCATTTATTTTTTTAACAAATTATAGACATTTCAAAGGAGGAGCTAGAACCAACTTCTAAAAAACTATTGATTTTGGGGTTAGATGACTTTTTTTATGCACAAAACAAAAGATATGCAAATGCATGATATGGGAAAAAATGAAGATTATAAAATAAAAAATATGTCATACTACATTTGAGATCATTCCAAACAAATTCTGAAGGTGGCACTAGAGTCTTTCTCTCACATTGACATTTGGTAAATGGTAGAGGACAATCATTTGAGGATACTCATTCAATCCATGGGTTACACAAGTTCAAATTTCATATTTTTTTGGGGGAAAAGATATTCTAAGTCATTCAATATAAACATAAATAAATTGGATGAAGTTATTTTTAAAGGGACCTTTGGAAATAATTTTTCAATTACCAACACATTGTTCATTGATTGTAATTCTCAAAATTATGTTACAAATAAAAAATAAAAAATGAGTTATGTTACATCAAGTAGATACACTAGAAATGGAAGTCAAAAAGATGAAAAGGATTGGAGATTCAAAATGACATCAATCATCACATTCTTGACAGAAAGTAAAAAATCCATGCCAGTAGTTGTGAACCAATGTTTATAAAGATGTAACTTCACCATATTATGATTCTTTAAAGTGTATTTATTGATTATAAACTATAATTATAGTAATAAACATTATCATCAATTTCATATAAATCAATTCTAAATTATTTCAAATATAGTTCAATTAATTTCAAATTAATCAATTCTAATTTAGAATTACTTTGATCTGGTTAAGTGTAATTTGATTTTAATAGTTATAGATTATTTGAAAGTATTGAATCAGGTCCAAATTTTAAATCTAATCCCCTTGTAAGTGGATACTCTATCGATTTATCTTGAAATTTCCCAAGTTAATTCATTAGTAAATTGACATCTACTCATGAAGATCTTCCCAATGAACAATAAATAATTCTCATTAGATATTTTATTATGTATAAGAACTAACTACTTATTATGAAGTAGCAATGGAATCTACCTCAAAGGATCAATTATCAGTCTGAAGGCCCACAAGGGTGCCACAGTTTGAAATAGTCTAATCTATTCAAAATTATTTACTCCCAAATAGTTTGAACTAATTCAATTTATTTGGAATATAAAATATATATTTATAGATAAAATATTCTCCACTCTGCTTTAGTGAGTATAAGTTCAAATTATTTATAATAGCCTAATTTAATTAAAATGATCTATGCTCAAATGATTTGAAACAGTCCAATTTATTTGGAATATACAAAATTAATTTTTGGAGAAAATATTCTTGAATCCCTCCACTTTATAGGTATAATCCTAAATTATTCAAAATATCCCAATTTTTTCAAAATGATTTCTACCCAAATGCTTTGAAATAGGCCAATTTATTTTGAATATAACAAATTTATTTTTGGAGAGAATTCTCTTCACTCCACTTTAGTGGGTATAAGTCCATATTATTTAAAATATCCCAATTTATTTAAAATGATCTATGCCAATAGGTTTGAAACACTCTAATTTACTTTGAATATAAAAAATTTATTTGTGGATAAAATTTTATCCACTCCACTTTAGTGGGCATAAGTTCAAATAAGTTAAAATAGTCCAATTCATTTGAAATGATCTACTCCCAAATGGTTTGAAACAGTCCAATTTATTTGAAATATAATAAAAATATTTTTAGAGAAAATCTTCTCCACTCCACTTTAGTAGGTATAAGTCTAAATTATCTAAAATATTCCTTCTTTATTGATTTTTTTTTGTGAGTTACAGTGTAAGACCTTGGATAGGATTAGGATTTCCTCACACAATCTCATTATTTAATTACTTTTTACACCTTTTGATTTGCCTTTTGTGAGATGAACCATAAGACCTCATACATAACTAGTCCTTCCTCACAAATATTCATTTTATAAAATTACTTTCTTTGTAACTTTGGCTACATGTTTTCCCTAAAAAATAAGGTAATGGTTAAGAATTTTAAATTCTTACTTTTAAAATTAGTCGTATTATTTTGTGGAAATAACTCTAATAAACTATTTTCATGTCTACATATACTTAAATTATTCCTTATGATGATGATTCATACTTACCTATCATTATACCATGTTTACACTACATAGCTTTTAGAATTTAAGGTAATTTAATTATTCCATATTCACTCCCATCATCTCCCTTATTCCATTGCACTATGGGTAAACCAAAGTTGGTTTCAAGATCACACTCTCATCTAACATGAAAGTACAAAAGTCTTAGATGCCATGATCTCTAAGACTTTTCCTCTAGCTACCAAGTGTAAGTTCTTGAGTAATAGTAATTTTTGACACCCATGTTTGGTTCTATGAATCTATATGGAGGACAAATAGATAAAAGCCATAAAATTAAAAAACCAAATCATTAAAACAAAAGGTAGTGATCAAAAGGAAAAAATAAAATTCAAAATCACACCAAAATATGTGATTATTATTAGGCACATCTCATATTCTAGTTGAATATCAAACTCTACAACTCGTATCATGATATAGCCAAGGTCTATTCGGATGTGGTAGGCTAGTAGACTTGGGTAGGAGGTCTCATACCTTTAAAAATATATTTATCTTACCACTATATTTTATCATGCAAGTACCCAATCTTCACTATATATCAAGGCTCTGTAAGGGGTCCTAAAGAATGGGGAACATGTTATGGTAGGGTAGGTCCATTTTACTCTTTCATGAATATTTATCCTTCTCGTGAAGATATTTATACTTTGCTAGTTAACCCAAATTTGTTTGGATAGGGAAAGTTCTCTAGAGTCCTTAATGTCAAAAGTTTTTTTGATTGGAGTGTCTTGTTTCTAATAAATATCATTCTCCTTCGTGCCAAATTCATTTTCTCCACAACCCATTTCATATTCTCCCCTAATAGTTAATTTTTTTCTAAATATTTTCCCAACGTCTTTACTTCTTATTCTTCATTTCTTTTAGAGATGCTTAGAGTATGACTATTTTAGTTAATCTTTCATTAGAATTGAACCTATGTCCTTGAGTGGTTATGAGATACTTTCTTAATCATTATCTTATCCCTCTTAGATTTACCTTGTTATGACTAAGACTTTGAACTTATTTTTCAACATTTTTTTGGACCATTTTGTTTTATTTATTTTACATTTTTCCATTTTTTATTGAGTGGGGATTACTACTTATCTTTCATCAATGTTGTTTACATTTTTATTCTTTTTCTAGATTTTTTTAATATGGATTGTTGCTTCTCTTAGTACACTAATGTTGGTTTCATTATTTTAGTTTCATGCATGTGTCCTTAGTTTGATTTGGCTTGTTATTTTTCTTACTTTGGGTTTATTTATTAAGTTTGTTGATGATTTAGTAGCCTTGGATTTTTAGTTACCTAAATTAATCTCATTTTATATATTTGGCTTAGTATTTTGGTTCTAACTTATCATTTTTTATCTCATCTTACCAATTTTCCATTGAATTTATTCATTTATATAAGTGTTCAATTATTTTATTTTTCCTGTGTTTGTTTGTTTTTTCCATTTATCCTTGTATCCTTAGGGTTTATCCAAAGTAGTTAATGCAACCTCCACTATCAATCATAAAAATATAATAAACAACCATTCAGTGACAAAGGTAATTCAAGGTATGTATATGACACTTTCAATTATTTCCAACAAAACTCCTTATTGTCATTTATTTTCCACTTTCTACTTTAATTTATGAGCTAAGTGTCATGTGTTTCTATGTTCTTTCTCAAAGCATTATCCCATGTTATAACTATATCACATGTGATGAGCTTCAAGTAGAGCATATGTATACACATAATATTTTTTAAATTTATCATCTACTAACACTTTCTTTCTTGCAAGAATCTATCAAGTTTTGATCTCTCTAAGTGCACACCTTAAAGGGTGCACTGGGAAAGGGGTGGGTAGACCATTAGTGATTTTTAATATTATAGATCAAATCTATCATTACCTAAACCCATTATGAATATTTCTTATCCATCTCCCAATCAATCCAAACCTATTTTATATATTTCCCTAAGTAGTTTTCCTTTCACATAGACCCTAAGTAAATAAATACCTTCTTTTTATATTATTTTGGCTAGGTTAATCTTGCTAGAAAGAATTAAGCACATGTTATGGAACTAAGTTGAGCTAGCCCACTTAGTTATAGGCCTAATAATAATTTTTTTACAACTAATGGGATTGGGTTAGTTGATCTTGTCATTTAAAATTTTGGAAGGATTAACACTTATCCATTTCTACAAATACAAGGCTCATCTCAATCCAATAGAGAGAAAGATTAAATTTTTCATCATTATAGTTCAAAAATTTTCTAAATCTTTATTTAAAGGAGCCATTGCTTAGGGTTTGCCTTGGATAGAAGCTCACTTGTCTTGTGATAAGTCTTGGATGTAAAGTAGGATTATTTTAGATTAGAGTTTATTTATATAGTATGATATTTCCAATCCACAAAAACCTCTTGAAAAACACCAGTGGCCAAGGGAGAGATTGAGACTTGACAGGTTCATCCAAGGCAAGTGTTCCTAAATATTGCAATTTTATTTGATAAATAGATATTTTATAAGTAATATGTGTTGTAAATGTATAAATCCTTTCTTATATCACCTCTATTCTTAAAATTAGTGTAGGTATAGGGTTTTATTTATTTTTCATCTTCTCTTTTTGGTGATCTAGGCCCCCATTTTCCTACCATGATCCCTTGATTATTTATTTATGTTTAACCATCCTCATTTGTGCCATAAGCTTTAGTGATCACTAGCTTAGTTTTATTTCATGTACTTAGACTTAACTAGGGTTATTAAATATTATCACTTTCCTAGAGGATTTGTAACCCTCTCCTTTGGTGTTGTGTGGTAAGACATTTCTAGGTTACTTTTAACGTATCTAATTTGGTTATGCTTCTGATATAAACATGTATTACAATGGATATTAGTTGATTAATTTATTCAATATTGGATTCTACTAAGTCATATAATCTATAGATATATCTTATTTTGTTGTATATAGTATTCTCTTATGATGTATTATAAATTAAAACATTAGAATGCTCAAAAATAGGTAACTTTACTCACCTATCTTGGTATTTTATGATGAGCTCTTGCATCTCAATAGTTGCATGGGGCCAAAATTTTGGTTTAAAGGCCTTACAAGTATATAAAAACATTCTTATAAAAATCTTATGCAACATCAAAATTAAAATTCCACATCTCTCTCCCTTTTATCTTTTAGTGGTGAGCCCTCACATCTCATTAGTTGTGTGGGGTTAGCATTAGGGAGAGATGTCTTTACTCACCTACATTTAGCCTTTAGTGATGATCCCATGTGTCTTTTTAATCACATGAGATAAAGTGTAGGTCACCACAAAGAAAAATAAAAGTTAAATGTAGAAGCAATATAAAATAAAAAAGTGTCCAAATAAAAGGTTCTTCATAAATTTTGTCTACATGGCTATGTTGAAAAGGGGTAACTTTATCCCATTCACCGATTTTGTCAAGGCTAGTTATCTCTAGATTAAGCCAAAAATGTTAGTGTTTTGTAGGTTTAGAAATAAGTACATTTACCCCTTTGTTCATAAGGATTAGATCATCTTCATTTTTCTTAAAAAATTTTGACTCATGTTTTTCATATTTCATCATGTCAAGCTTATCCTATCTCCTTTTTCATTCCCTTACTACAAATTGGAATTCATGTGTTAGGTGTAGCAAAATAACTAGGTCATCACCTTTAATATAGATGCTAGTGCATACATAATTTCATATATATCCATCATATTACATAATTTTCATACATTTTTTTTTCACATATATAAACATTATTCATAGCATTTTAATAAAAATGGAGGGATACATGGTATATCATCACATGCCTAGTCATCCAAAGTGCATAAATTGAGAAGAAAACATAGAAATTGAAGCCCATTACACATAATGATAAGTAATTAAAAGTTATATCAAAATGTCTCTATATATCATAATAATGATTTATTTTGTACAACATAAGTCTATAGTATAGTCACTTTTGTAGAGGGCCAATGTATCTCAAGATCTCAAAAATAAAAAATAACAATTTAAAATATGTATTGATATGAACAATATCTAAATATCCCATCCTCCTCCTCTAAGAGGGTTTTTATGTAGATGACTGATGGGGTTGTGTCTCCTATGGTGTCTCCTATTAGAATATCCCTAATAAACTATCTCTTTGGCCTGAGGGATCCTATCTCTCCTCTTGTTGAAACCTTTCTATGAGGTTATACCTCTTGTTTGTCGACTAGAAGAAGCTCGACCTCCTTAAGATATCATAATTTCCACTAGAGCCTTTGATCTATTTTATCTCACCTCTAAATTAATATTATCCACTCTCAACCTATTCAACATCATAGACACATGGTAGGCTAAAGATAAGACATCAATATGTTGACCTATCCTAGTAGGCAATCTAGGATCTACTAGTAGCTCATCTTTAATCATATCAATGCCTAGCTAAAAAAGGTTAATCAAGGTGTCCCTGATCATGGCCCTCCATTAAATTAAGGTATCTATAATAAAAAAGTATAATAATTGATATCAAATTTATTCATGTAAAATTTAAAATAATAAATTATCTAAGTAATCAAGCCTAAAAATAAAATATAAGTAATAATGTAAAATATTTATATTAATAGTTTACCTAGGTCATCCTCATTCCAATATAGATAAAATTAATAGTCATTATCCTCCTCATCCTCAACATCAAGTTCCTCATATATCTCAATATACTCTAAATCCTCATCATCTCTACCTACCTATTTTTTTTATTGCATATGATCCTATTAAATGGGGTCATGTTGTAGTAATGGTGGTAAGGTAATTACCTACTATTATCCTCCATATGTAACTCTTAGATAAGACACCTAAGTAATAGGTAAACCTCATAAAAATGGTGTCATGTTAGTCACCCCAATATCCATGCTCATGCCTCTCACATGCCTCTATATACCACTATTAGCATTTTAAGGTTGCTTGTGTAGGCATGCTAAATTATTGAGGCACCTTGTCCACTAATTTATCTCAACTATAATAGGATATATTTAACTTAGGTAAACCTAGTAGATATTATGAGATAGGTATCCCCCCATCCCACTATCCAAGCATGTCCGAGTGGGATAGGGCTATCAATTGTATAGTTATCAATGTCTTGAACTTTAGAAGCAAAGTTAAACATGGTACCACATCTATCCATCTTGAGGCCCTGATGGGCCCTGTGTCCTTAATATCCATTCCCCTCTAGTAGGGTATCATCTTCTCATACACCCAACTCATGAGGAGCATGTGGTGATTGATTTAAATCACTCCTAATCTAGCCATGTGATATAAATCGATGTAAATATAGTCCAATATCTCTTGGCCCTAGGAAAATTAGGCTCCCTTCTTCTCAATTTGGTGGAAAATTAGGGACTAAATATAGAGTAGCCTATTAATACCCTTATCCCACACTATTTTGGAGACAAGGATACCAATGATCACATTTTATAGATTTGGGATCATTGATACCTCAATCTTAGAAAGTCTCACTCTACACTTTGAGGTGCACCAATATCACCAAAATGACTGGCCTAACCCACTCCCTCATCTCTACTCATGGAATAATATAGGTCTACCAACCAACCTATTATTGGTAGACATTTATTCATGTACACATCAACTAGAATGATAGTCCACTTGTGGAATCCACTCCTACTCTCAAGCTCTTTTCTAGTGGATGTGAGTCCCCTGTAATGGGAAAAGATCCCAAGTTATCTTGTTTGTAATTTTTTCTCTTCAAAAAATCCTACTTTTTCCTCTCATTCCCAAGGAATAAAACCACCCCTATTTTTATTTTTTATTTAAATAAACACCCCAAGGTAGTGATATTATTGTCAACCCTTTAAATATTTACAATTACAGATCCATCATGATGGTTATGCAACCCCTAGTCTATGAAGACTAGTGGTTTCATCTGTCATATGGTAGTTCTATCCACCATTTATGTTCCTATAAAAACCCTAAAAACTTCAAAATTTCATTCAAAACACATAAAAAATTAATGTATTCCTAATCTAACCCTTTCCACATACATTTTCAAATTGAAATTTTCCAAAATCACTACATTTTTAGTGTGTTTTTAGAAAAATGGAAAAACTAGGGCAAAAGAAGAAAGTAATAAAAACCTACCTATCCATACCCACTCTAGCTTCCATTGGTATATTTTCCATCCTTGTCTTGTGCTCATTTTTTGGTTGTTTTCTTTCCTAAAACCATCAGAGGGAGTCTAGATCTCAAAATATCACAAGGTCAATTTTCAAAAATGAATCTATTTTTGGCAAGTTTTTTGAATAAATAGGCCCCTCCCCTCCAAACTATCTATTTTGGTTTGAAAACTTTTAAATTTTGGCATATTCTCTCATTAACACTTATTTTCATGATTACAAGTCATAGTATCACTAGATTTCATAATCCATGATTCAAAACTAACAATTTAATGGCTTTCTATCTTTTGTAGCATGTTTTATGGTTTGTAGGTATGAGATGACTTAACACAAGATTCTATCACCTAATAAGATGATTCAATTAGTATGATCTTCCCTACATAAATGGTAAGTACTCTCATCCACAATTTGATTACGTAGTATATTTTATATTTTTTTATAAAATTACACTTGATTCCCATCTTTTATCTATAAGTTGCACAGAGTCTCAATTGGTTTCATTGTGTTATTAAGGTAAGTATTTATAACCCCTTATTTACATTCTACATGTCATTATTTGAAACCACACCCTCATCAATTCATGACAAGGTATCATCCCAAGAGATAATATGTATGCACCTAAAATTATGATGGTATGACATTCTTGGTATGATGTCTAATAATGATGTAATTATCTCTTAATTTATGCTCAAACTGGGTTCTCTCTAACAGTCTACGTCCTCTTACTTACCTATATCTCTCTTAGACCCCTCAAACCCCCATTTTTCATGACTTTTTTGGATTCTTTTAGATTAAATTAAAAACCTTCTATGGGGGGGGGGGGGGGGGGGGGCAAAATAACCCCTCCTAGTGATGTAATCATTATGGTCCATGATAAAACTACTCCTAAGGTGATAGAACTATCATGGAAGTTTAAAAAAAATTCATGATGCAACCATTATCAACAATGTGGTTTTATAATACCATGTAGTGCTTATATCATTCCATGAAGTGGTCCTATCATTAGGATAGGAAATTACATAACCACCCCAATAAACATTGGTGGTTATGTCACCTTTGGTCTATGTTCTAAATTTAGTCTCTTAAACTCAAGATTTCACATGTATTACATGCATATTTTTATTTTTTTTATTCTTGTCACCTTGATTTCACCTCCATGTTGGCCCAACTCACTCCATCTTATTTTTTAGTCATTTTTAAGTCTTCCATAAGTTATACTATTAATTCAACTCAATTAATCTCACCCTTACAACTTTCATTCCTCTTCTACAATTATTCCATTTTTAGATGAATTTAATATTCAAAAATTTACATAAGAAGTTTAATTTTCAAAGTTTTCTATAGCCATAACCTACTTACAATTTCTATTGATCTTTTCATTTGATCATTTTCATGTTAAAATACATAATTCCAAGAAAAGAGGGTCATTGAATTTGTAACCATATCTATGTAGTAAGTGCACTAACCAGTGATAGTCAAATATTATTTTGTTTTGAGTTGTGTTAATCTCATATTATTCATTTTATAATAATCTTTTATAATTTTTCTTGGTTATATATTTCTTTCAATCATTGTTTTTAGTGAAAGAGATAACATATTGAGGATTTCAAGACAAATATATCTCTTGCTTCCAGATGGTCTACTTATTGATTAGGTTTGGGGTTTCTAGTTTTCATTTATTTATTTGTTTATTAAATTATATAGGTTTAGTTTCATTTATTTCATTATATTATAAATCTATTTTGAAAAGGCAAATAGATAATAAAAATAATTCTTCTCTTCCCACATTTATACCAGAAACATTAGTTAGTTTCCTTATAGTTTTGAACCATACAATAGATTATTTCAAAGCATATATATTTAAATTTAAACCATAGGTATATATTATGAAACAAAAAAAATTAATTTCATCTAAAATATCAACCAATTTTTAATTCAAAATAAGCCTTTATTCAAGCACACTAACAAGTAGAAAACTCTAGCTAAACCAAGGAAAGTAAAGAGGTGGTATCTTGATATTGATTTTTCTTGTTTGAGTAAATTTAAAATAATATGTTAGTTTGTAAAATCATAAAATAAAAATATATAAAATGAATATATATATATATATATATATATATATATTCATTTTCATTTGATATAAATCTTTCAAACTTTATGTGCATTCACTTAGAAACACTAAAAACTAGTTCTAGCTTACATATGCAAAGAAATACTTAGATACTTAATAGTACTATTGTTTATGATGTAGGTATGATTTTATATTTATTTGAATATTATAAAACTCTAAGTTTTCATAATATATTAATTAATATACAAATTTAAAATATAAAAATAAATTCATTTAGTTTGCACCTAGAAAAGCTAGAAATCAACATCATATTGTTAGCCTAGATTTTGCTTTCTAGTATTTCATGCATTGAAAAATACCAAATAAATTTTTTTTAATTAATTTAAATATATTCATTAGTATTTGATTTCAAAAATTATTTATATTTTTTTAATTCAAAACATTATCAAAAACCAAAAATAAATCAACAACTAAACCCTTATACTAATAAGTATGAGCATTCTTAAAACATTGATTCTAAAAAAAACAAGTCATACCCCATAAAATTTTTATAATAAGATATTATTCATATAAATTTATACACCTAACCTATTTTATGACACTCCTTGAGTGTCCATACTGCCATAGAGCAAGTTTGTTTCCCAAAGTTGGCACACCATGTCCTACTATCAACACCCAATCAGATATCAATGTCAAGATTACAATTGAGGTCTTCCACACCAAACATGTCCCCCATCTCATTGTAAAATATTAGTGCCTATATTAAAAATATAAAATCATTGATCCACCCATCATCATCTTCCCTAAAAATAAAGTTCATCAGTATAATGTAATCCAGGTTTAGATTCTCATCTCCATCTCCTTTCTTCTCCTCAAGTTTAGACATGTCATTTATCATTAAAATTTGTGTATGAAATTGACTAGGAATATCTAATCCAATAGATTCAACTAAATTCATGAATTAATCTAACCAAACCATTCCTACCTTGACATTCCTAACATTGATTAGGAGCTTCACCTCATCATCATCACTAGTATTGAGGGACTTTGAAGTTATGTTTTTCTTAGCTAGAATAATCTTAATGAGTAATATGATGAAATGAAAATCATTTGGTTCCATCAAGAGAATAATTTTACACTCATCATTCTAAATCCCATACCACAAAATAATTATCCCAGTCCATAGTTCCATCTATCATCCATCCATTACATTAGTTATATCATCTAAACCTCCAAAAATTGAGTGCACATTTTAGCATGTGTTATTAAAGTGCAGAAAATGACTCATATTTTATAGGTTATAATATAAAGGTAACTTATCCCCTATTTCAATCATTTTTAACAAGAATTATTTATGTTCTCAAAAATATTTTTTCTAATTTTGGCATGGGTTACTCTTGACTTAGATAATTCATTAGTCTCAAGGTTGTACTCTCTTTGGTCAACAAGGCTATGAGTATCATTGTCATTTTTATTTACATATTCATCTTGATTCTATAAGTGTAAAGGATCTATACTAAAAATATTTTCTTTATCTAGAGTTTGGTTTAATAATCCTTAGAACCTAGTAGTTGAAGCTATAGTGCAACTTCTTGTTGTGTGTTTGACTTGAGGTTTGTTTGTTGGACAAGTGTGGATTTTTGATTGTTTGATCAATTGGATTTGACAAGTTTTAAATTGGTTTTCTTGAAAAAAAATTGATTGTGATTTAAAATATAATTTTTTTTTTTTGTTTAAAAATAATTTTTATGGCTTTATTTTAACTAACTCAAGTACTAGTTTTATAATGAGGGGGGCAAATAGAACACACAATCAAAATAATTCTAAACTAGTTAAGTGGGTATGTAATCAAGTAGTGGCCCATTGATGGTAATAAAAAATCTAATAGTTATGTATTGAATGATCTTGAGGAATGTCATTTTCTCAACACCACTATTTGATTATCGTTAAAGGCTCTTATTGTTTCTCTATATTTTTTGCTATTTACATTCAGAAGAAAGAAGAAACTAAGGTTAAAGGTCTTGGGTTTGACGTTACCCAAACTAAGTGAGTATTGTATCCAAGCATTGTGGGAGATCCTCCTTGGCTATGGAGGAAACAACTGTAATAAGAAAGAGACTCAAACAAAGAAAATGTTAGAGGAGGATATGGTGGACTACCAAGCTACGCGCTCGGTCCTGAAAGCGTAAAGCTCCGTAAGGGATGACAGTCCACTATTTAACGAAAAGAGTGTTGTATAAAAAGAAATGATGAAAGACTAAGAAAGATAAAAATAGATAATGCATACCTATTCTCTGCAGTCAATCTGTTACAGTCGTTGACATCGGTAGTCCTGCCGAGGTCAGTAGGTTAAAGGTGCCGACGTTAGTTTTGTTGCTGATGTCGAAAGGGGTAGTGGGCCTTGGATGGGTTTTGGATTATGTCTATGGTTGACAAAAGAGTTTGTGGAGATTTAAAGGTTTGTGTAGGGTTGTAGGAAAGTGAATAAGGTCTGAGGAAGGGCAAAGTTAGAGGATAGGTGTAAAAAGAGGGTAAGAATAAGAGGAAGGCTTTTCAGCCTCTCCACAGAAGAAGTCAGGTTTCTCTCAATAGTTCTTAGAAATATCAAATGGATTAAAATTACCAATGTATTCTAAAATATTGAAATGAGATAGAATACTTAGCTCTATTAGATGAAGAACCAGAGGTATCAGAATGCTTATTCCTATTGTGGTTGATGTTGAGGTCCTCGTACAATGTTTCAATCCAGTGTCTGGAGTGACTTATGCAGAGCTTTGGTAGCTAGGAGAGAGATAGTCAAATTCTGATGATTCATCTCAGAGTGTGCACATCAATCTGCAAAGAGGTGGGGGGCAACTCAATGTTTAGAGATTAGCTTATGTAATTGATGTTGGCGATCCCGTTGGCATTGGCCGATGATTGACTGACGTTGGTGGAGGGTGAATAGGTAAAAGGGAGCTCTTGGCCCATTTCTCCATCCACCAAGTGCATTTTCCATTGGAGAACGGTCAAAGCATGGGCTTATGAGGCATGAGGGTTAGTTAGAGAGTGAGAAAAGGTCATGGGTAGTTAGGATTTGGAAGACCTACTCTCAGGGTGACTCATAGTGTAAGAAATGGTCTTAGGGCGGAGTGTCTAGGTGAGGTGTCCAAGGTGAAAGGGGTTCAAGTGTGGGTTAGGAGTGTTAATGTGTTAGAAAGGGACCAAGGGAGGGGTTTGACATGATATTGGTGTCTACACTTATGCTAGGCTTTATTGGTTTATCTAAGGGATTCCCCTATAGATAATTATTAAAAACCAATTATGTGAAATAAGGGAATCATTGGAAGCCTAGATAGTGGTGGGATGAAAACACCTCACATCACAATGATGGTAAAACAAATAATCATTTATCCCTTATAAACATCCTACCCAAGGAATTTATATACCTCCCCAAAACACAGGGTTTAGCCTACCATTTAATAGTGAAATCCAAGGTTGATAGATCCCCTAGAAATAAACAATAAAGAAGGATTAGATTGTTTCTAATTTCTAAGATAACTTATGTGGTATGAGTAAATATCATAATTAAATTCCATCTGTAAGATATACAATCACTAGGGTTATTTCTAATTCTCTAGATCACCTTGTAGTGTAATAAAAGAGCATATACAACTTATATTGATACATATAAAATATAAAAATGTTAATGTAAATGAACCAAAACTTAACTCAAAAATATTAGCAAAAATATGTTTTGATTTTATGACTTTGGCCCATGGCGCTACATTAAAAAATTAGTAATGTATATAGCATCTTTTACAAGAAAATAATTATAGGTTATTCAATCAAAAGCATAAAAGATGAAAAATAAAAAATAAAAATAGAAATGAATTTTCCAAAACATAGAATAAATTTGTTGTTAGTTAGATCAAAAATGTTGTTTCTTAGAAAACATAGAAGACAAAAAATGGCAAAAATAGAAGATAATACTAGATGAATTTAGTGTTTCATAGAACATTTCCACTAAATTTTAGTACTAAATCGATGTTATCCAAAAAATAAAAAATAAAAGAAAGATAAGAAAATAGAGAGTAATACCTGAAAAATCATTGGTCCTCATTATGAATTTTTTATTTCACATATTGAATTCATTATTCCTCAGAACATTGTCACTTATACTCAGACATGCACAAATAGAACTTTTAAATAGACATAAACTACTAAACAAGATGAATTGGCTAATTAGCAGTGAAAATTTATTATTGCATACTATGAATTTTTTGAACCTTAAAAGATGACAACAAATGATTAAAATTAACTAGAACTAGCTAGATTTCACTTGTAATAGTTGATAGCTTATATTAGAACAATGCCAAAATAGGCTAGACAACAAACATTAAGGAAACATGCTTCAAAAATGAAAGAGAATGGGTTATAAATTATTTGGGACTACACTGAAAATGTTAGAATGTGAATGACATAATTTAAAACTTAAGATAGCTACTACTACTACTACTACTAATAATAATAATAATAATAATAATAATAATAATAATAATAATAATAATAATAATAATAATAATAATAATAATAATAATAATAATAATAATAATAATAATTATAATTATTATAATTATTATTATTATTATTATTATTATTATTATTATTATTATTATTATTATTATTATTATTATTATTTTTAATACCTATTCTAAACTCAACATAAACCTCATATAGAGTTTGAAAGAGAAAAACACAAGAAATGTCTTCACTTACCAAAAATCAAGACACATATCCTTCATTATTTTATGTTTTATCTTGGTCATTTGATATGTGGTTATTCAAATGAAACTCTCATGAAAAATATTTTAGTAGTGTGATGATAGTTTGATTGATAATTTTTTAATCTCAACTGGATGCATGATGATAGTTTTGATATCTTGATAATAGGTGTCCCACAATGGAGGAAAGGATGGAAATTTATATATTTTTTAGAGGGAAAATGGATGGTCATATTTATTCTAGATTTATTTATTATTTTTTAATTTTGAATGGTGGATATTCAATGATCATTTCACCACTAAATTAAAAGGTACATCTTAATGAGGTTTAAAAAGGTCCCCAAAAAATTATGGATAAGCACAAGGCTTAGTTTGTAATTGGTGACAAATACTACTAAAGAAAGTTGGTCAATAGTTTCTTCAACACCCGCATTGATCCATTGATAAAACTTGGGTAAAAGTTACACTTGATAAGATTGAACTACGAGGCAAGAAGGAGGTCTTGACAAATATTTATTCTAGTGAACACCTATATGAGAAAATATGCTATTATACTATAGTAAACATACATGTTAACAACCATAATTTTAATAAAATATTAGTTATAAGGTTAAAAATCCTTCACATTTAGTTTGCAAAAAATATTCCTTGTTTTAATCTCATATTGATGATCCTCAAAAAAAGAGTTTTAGCCTAGTTTAAGGGTTGGCTAGATCACAACCCTGACTTACCCTAAAACCTAAAACTTGATTCCCCCATCAACTTGATAGTCTACATATTTTCTCCTTAAAGTCAGGGTCAGATGTAATTCTCTACTTTTATAAGAGAATAGTCTCCTTCATGAGATGTCATATCCAATGGGTTGGATAACTAAGCCAAATTAATAAATGAAGTTTGCATGAATGTAACCACTTGTATAAGCTCTAACTAGAATTTTAACAATTTGTACTCAATAAATAACAATATTAAATTTAATATTTTTATATTGGTGAGAGTGAGGCATAAGACACAACCTTATGCTCTCACAAAAGTACTAAAAAAATTGAATTTTAGAATCTGACTAGTTTTATTCTTGAATACTAGTAATAAATTTATTTCACCATTGATCCAACAATTTCAAACTATTTAAAAAGTAGATTAAATTATAAATTATGTAAATTTCATTAGTGGGTATTTATTTTACTTCAATTTTGGATTAATTCTGTTGGCCTAATTGAAAGGAAAATAATATTTATTTCCATATTTGATTTACTATTAAGAACTTATTTGAATAATTATTAGTTTTCATGACTAAGGAAAGAGTGGTATAAGACTAAATAATCTAATTACATAAGTGTGGATCTAAAATTGGCATAAGAAGCCATTTTGACTTTAAAAATAAATGTTTTTCTTACAAACAACTAGTTCAAAAACAAGGTCTCAATTTAAAATATGAATTGTGGAATGAAATTCTCAACTATGGAAATATGTCCTTTTGTTTTTAAACTACCCTCAAATTTAAATTATGTGAATTGAATCACATGATGATGACCATAATATAGATAATACACAAAATTCAAAATTTTGAAACTACTAGTGATGTTAGTGAGTGCATGATGAACACTAAAAACACCCTTGAATTCAAGATATACATGATTATAATATTTTTTTAGGGTTAAATATAAATATTATTTCATTATTCTAAATATAATGGAACCCTTGTTTTGTTTTTCCTAGTGAACATAAAAAAATTATTTGATCAAACCCAAAAATGTTATAGGTATAATCCACTAAGAGAGGGGGATGAATTAGTCATGTAAAACAATCCAATTCAATTTCTAAAACCTTGAAAATACTTAATCATTCAATACAATCATTTTTTAATCATACAGATCATTTATAGTAGTGAATAATAAACATAATGCAAGATCACATGCATAACACAAGATCTACATGGAAAACCCTCTTGGGAACTAAAACCCACTCTTAAGCCTATAAACACATGGACTACTATCTTATAATATGATCTCAAATAAGAGACTTATCAATTCCTTCTTTTCAAGAACCTTCAATCAAGTCCTTCTGACCTACAACCTTGATCAAGTCCTTCTGACCAAAGGTCTTTAGTGAAACCCTATTTCACAACGAGCAACTACCCCTAAGAAAGACCAAGTCCTTTATACCCTCCTTTAAAAACTTATACCTTATAAATGTTTTCTTCAACACCTAATTATGAATCTCTATTTATCTAACCCCTACACAAAACTCTTCTCTCTATCTCAAATAGGCCTCTCACATAGGCATGTCACAAATTGATTCCTTCTTCACTCAAACTATCCTTATAGGCATGGTCAGACCTCTTTTCATATCCTCAAACTAAAATATCACTATAATAACATTAGGAACATGACATATAGGTCATACACATAGTCAAAAAACTATTCTACTCCACCTATCCTTCGCTTCACAACTCTCACATCCACCTTGCACAATTCTCTCTCACAAATCTTCTACTCAAAGCCTCTCACTTAAAAATCTAGAACCCAAGACATTTGGTTTCATGATATATATAGAAATAATGAATTATTAAGTCCACATTAATTCTTTTTGGCCACAGTGCATGCCTTCACCCTTAAGGCATCTCACAAGGGTCACACTTTAGTACAACACACTTTCAAATAGGCCTAAGTTACTTTTAGGTCCTATGGAGACCCATTCACCTTTTTTGATACATCTTCAAGTAAATTAAGAATAAAAGACAAATTATAAATACATAGGTTCACTCCCTATGTCACATAAGACAGCCTTAAATGATCATAGTAACTGTTTCTCACCTTTGTGTATGTTTAAAAAATTCAAATAAAGACATTATACATAGAAACAACATTACTAAACATATTGTCAACTTCTTAAGAATTGTTCATACTCAATATAGATTTATAATACCTCTAAAATACTCATATATCATAATCATGGAGTTTACAATACTCCCAAATATAAAATTCATAATCAGACATTGAAACAACATCAAAATGAGCTCAAAAATCCTTCTTGGGTCAATTACAAAATAAACATGAACACACAGTCAAATTTGAACATTAATATATTTGATTATACAAACTTATAGATCTTTAAATCAGGTTCATTATATTTCCCATGGATTCCTCTTCATATTTTCTTTTTATAGCACCAACAAATTTGACTTTGATCAAAAGTTATGGTTCAAAAACTAGACACTAGTCTTTCCTTTGCAAAATTCAAATATTCAAATTCAAACGGTCATGGTTAAACCTCAATCACCATGCTATCATCTCATGTCCTCTTAGCTTAGATTGAATACACACCAATATTTTTTTATCTTTAATTCATATTCCATCAAAGATAAACATTAAACATAGGTCACTTTGACCTCATCTCGTAGAATCTTAAAATGTTGACTCAATAGGCTCCATCGATCTTTATAGATCAGTCAGGTCTTTAACTATCAACACTCATTGTTTGATCAATCTATACAAACACACACTCATCATTGGATCCTTATACTATACCCTTTCTTGGTCATTAAACTTCATGCACCTATCCTCATCTCATTTCTTCCTAGCTTCTTGGAACAACATGCACCATTGATCTTGCTTGAGTTTTACCTCTACTACAAAGTTGTCACATTGACCCATTTGACTTTACATGCATCATAGATCTTCACTATATGAACTCCCATGAGCTATTGGATATTCACTAGGTCCAAATATTTAACATCATGTAATTGACTATGGGGACCAACTACAATATGCCTAGAAAGCCTACTTTGGATTGCAATAACTTATTTTATGCTTAGATGCATGATCTAAAATTTGGACCTCATGATCACCTTTTAAGGGAGAATACATCCATATAAAAAATAGTTCTTATAACCTTCATGTGTGTGAGATATAACACCATTAAAATTCCTTCTTAAAAACTTTTGTCACAGAGCCAACTATGCTTGGAACATGTCTAGGAGGCCAACTTTACTCCTACATAACTTTTACTATGCTTTAGTGCATGATCTAAAATTTAGCACAAAATATATATGCTCAAAATTAAACAAACCCATTTATTATTTTCTCTTGAAACCTTCACATGTGTAACATATAACACCATCAAAATTCTCACTCATCTCTTCTTTCCATACTACAAATTTGGCTAAGTATAAGAAAACATTGTCAAAATGCATAAGAGCCCAACTTTACACATGCATATCTTTAGATGTGATTCAATGCATGACCTGATAATTAGTTCATATAAACTAGGAAAAAAAATAAACAAACCCATATTATCATTTTTATAGACATCTTCATGTATGTGAATGCCTACATCATACACATGCTTACTCAGCTCTGCTTGAACCCTTTGTAAATTTGATGAAGTATGGAAAAATAGTGAATTATGTTTGAGTAGCCAACTTTGCATCCTCATAAATTTTACCATGCTTCAATTCATGACTTTAGATTTGGAACATAAAAAATATGGATTAATGTGATCACAACCATATGATAAACTCTCCTTGACTCACTTTCATGTAGAAATGGTGACATCATCAAACTACCTACTTAGATTTTCTACCACTAGACCCAGACTATTTAAATGAAAAATATGGACTACCAAATGAATTAAAATTATTCACACAAGATATAAAATACTATAAAACATCTTATATGACCCATTTCACATGATCAATACTCCATTATCATCCCAAACCATCTCTAACTAGTCAAACTCTGAAGATCAACCAAGCTAACTTCAAGCACACTAGGATAAGCACATTGCACACTTTGTCATTGTTACTTAGGCTATCAAATAACTTCATCCACTCACAAATATACCTCCATGATATCACTAAAAATTATCAATTAATCTCCCCTTTTATCATTAATGTCAACAAACATCATATATAGCAATATACAACTCACCTTCTCTCTCTTCAAGCACTCCCATACCAAGAACTTTCTCCCCCTTTAAAACAATGAAAAATTGGGCACAAAATAATATTAATGACCTAAAAATACCATACATAATAAAGGACTATATTATAAAGATGATAAAAAAAACACCCTTACCTTGAGCCTATTTTTACTTGTCTTGACAACTTCCTCTTACTCCATGTCAACACTCTCTTCAACCAAGAAAAACAACCAATGAAGAAAGAACACACAAAATATTGAAATCAAATAGAACTCACCATGAAACATCTGAGAGGGAATCCCCCTAAAACCTCTAATCCATTTCATCATTTGAGCATCTTCAAATCTCCACACACCGTGACTAACCACCACATAGGCTTACTAGCCTTCTCTCTCAAGACACTTCCATGACCACCAATAGAGCACCATACCACTCATTAATCAAGAAACATGTTCTAAACCAACATAATAACTCATATTGAAACATTCATGCTTTACTCTTTTGGAGAAACTAAATAAAATCCCTCTTATTCACACTAGGCTTGTCTTAGACTCCTTGTAGCCCTACTTGGAACTTGCATAGCCCATACCTTTCAATACACATATCTTCAAGACATAAAAATTCACGTATAGATAATTATCATATTCCCCTTGAATTAAAAAAAATTTCATCACCAAACTCATCTTATGAATCATACTTCCTTCATAAACCTACAAGCCAATTAGCCCTCCATATTGATAAAAACTTGAATAACTTGAGAACCACAAACCTTCAAATCTCTATGAAGCCTGATTCAACCACCCATTTGGCCCATTAAAAAAATTAATAATACTAAGACCTTAACTCATAAATCAAATTAATTTTCTAGTAGAGCACAAAAACCTAGAATCTCAAAATAATCAAAGTCAACACAACACCTTCCATTCAATGCCCACCTCTGAAACTTCTTGTACACCTGGAGATAACCATTATAAACATCTAGAACAACATTTGATCTTCCACACCATTGGTAACCTTGACTTATTATAGCCCATTTTGGGACCTTGAAAAATCACAAATCGTCCTTTGCTATATGGGAACCTTGAAACTGGCCTTGCAAACTATTCCAACTAAAAAACACCACAACAACATTTACTTCTCCACTTGAAAAGAGTCTCTTAATAAGCATAGATATAGATACCCTCTATACCTCATTGTTATAAAACAAAAACAAATCTTCATATCCTCCTCCTCCTTGATCAATCGATAGTTATAGTTCTTATTCTTCTTCTTTAGCTCTAGAGAAATAACTTCCTCAACTACTACAACATTATCCTTTTATTCTATGATTGGATTGTCAATACATGGAGATAACATAGATTTATGACACAAATTTTCATCTAAAGAATATTATTTATAGCTTGGATCCTCATCACTAGGAACTTATTAAACAACAACAAGATATTTACTTAGATCCATACATACCTTAGAACTAGCATCAACTAGTACCTTATTCTTTTCCTTGAGCTTAGTCTCTTCATTGTCAAAATGAGAAAATAATGAGGTGTATTGGGACTATTCAACTTTTGAAGCATTCTCCACCATACCAAATATATTATTTAGACCTGTAGTCTCATTTTAATTCCTACTTACCACCTTTGGTCTCCATGAGTTCACTTGCCTTCTGTCTTGCACTCTAGGATCCTGATAAAACCTATTATATCTTGAAGGACTTTAATTGTATAATATATAAATTTGACCTCTCTATTCACAATTTAAGCACAAAATACTTTTTTTCAAAAAGCTCATTCTACCTTACTAGATTTGGACAATATCTTGTAATGTGTCCTAGTTCATAACAATTATAGTACTCAATATCTTTTAAATGAAACTCAACTTGTCTTTCCTTAAAAGGATAACATTTTTCAAAGTGTATCACATCATTATAGTTGAGACACTAAACCTTACTTACACCTTTTGACTTATGACCCCCATCATAGATTCAATTAAATTCATTCTTAACAGGTCTTCTACATTCTCTAGCTCTATGCCCAAACTGATTACAAGTATAATAGTAACCATTGAAATTTTCATACCTCATGGCATTTAGTTATATGATCTATTTTATATTTATTATACCAACACCTTCATTCCTTTTCTAATGATTTGTCTTTAAAGTCTGATTGTCTTTATTCGCATTAGTCTTCATCTTGTCTTGAGTTGCATTCTCTGGTTCTTCTTTGTATCCAAGACCAGTCTTATCACTTGCAAGATTTTGATCATTTAGAATGTTTCATAGATCACTTGAGATATTTTCCAATCTCAAAAATTACATTACCTTACTAGACATCTTCTCTAACTTAGATTTAAATGATTCATTTTCAATTGTATACCTTGCACATTCATCTTCTCTAGCTTTTAAGCTTGTAGATAGGATTTCCAATTGATAACTAAGATGCTTGACCATATCCTTATGATCCTTGGAATATTCATCCATTCTTGACTCAGACACACTGAATTACTCCTCAAATTCCTTGATTTTAGATTTCATCTTCTTATTGATCTTATTCTAAATCTTTAGTTCTTCATGATCATTTGTCAATGTAGTCTAATAATCCACCTCATCTTCATCAACATCGTAATCACTCCAAGTAAGGTCTTTTTGATGTGATCAACTTCCTTCCTTAGCCATGAATAGATCTTCATCTTAAGAAATACTATCATCTTCATGATCATACTTTGAGTCATTATCTTCACTCTCATTTGATGAGTTGTAATCTTATTTGGTGTAGAGACTCTTTTTGTCCTTGAAGCACTTCTTCTTTTTATCAAACCTTTTGAATCCCTTCTTGCTTTTATTAGACCTAAAATATCTCTTTCCATCATCATGACCTTGATCATGATCTTCATCATCATCTTTCTTATACTTATTAGGGCACTTATTATCATAATGTCCTATCTCACCACAATTGAAGAATTTGAGTGGTAGTTTACCTTTATACTTGCCTGAACCTATTCTCAATTTTCTTGAAATCAAAGAAATTAGTTCATCCTCATCTATATTAGGAATGTCATCCTCCTCGAAATTATTGCATTGGAGCTTCTTCTTTGTCTTCATTTTATTCATGAAAGTTACTTCCTTCTTTGGTGGTTTATCATCATTATTCCTCATCTCATAGGCAATAAGGGTGTCATGCAATTGATCCATCTTCAACTGAGTAATTTAATGACTCTCTTTTATAGATATAACTTTTAGATCAAACTTGGGGGATAGAGACCTTAATAACCTTTGAACAATAGTAGTCTCTTCAAGTTTTTCTTCAAGACCTCTAATAATGTTCATAATCTCATCAACTCTCTATAGAAAGGATGCCATATTATCTTATTTATTCATCTTGAGACTTTCAAATTGCCTTTTGTGAGTCTACAACTTTGAAAACTTAACCTTTGAATATCCTTAAAAAATAATTTTCAATTTATCCCATATTTCCTTAGAATATGTGTAATGAATTACTTTGGTTAACTCAATTTTTTTAATACCATAGGTGATGGCATTCATTGCCTTAGAATTATTCTCAAACAACTTCTTGTTTGCAATACTAGATGGAGGAGTAGTAAGAACAAATTAACCATCCACAACATATTACCATACATCAAACCCTAGGGACATGATGTATGTCCTAATCCTATCACTCAAAAAATCATAATTGGATCCATTAAACATCGGTTCTTGCTTAATAGATAAACCACCTTGTAGGTTCAAACTAGCCATTGTACCTTGGATCACCTTCAAGATGTTAAGACTTTACCAAAGGACCTACTTTGATACCAATTATTAGAGGTAAAATCCACTAATAAGGGGGTGAATAAGTTGTGTTAAATAATCTAATTCAATTTCTAAAACCTTGAAAATACTTAAGCATTCAATACAATCATTCATGAAGCATACATATCATTCATAGTAGTGAATAATAAACATAATTCAATATCATATACATAACACAAGATCTACATGGGAAAACCTCTTGGGGAATAAAACCCACTCTCAATATTGAAAACACATAAAATACTATCCTATAAGATGATAAAAAATAAGAGACTAATCAATTCCTTCTAATCAAGAACCTTCGATTAAGTCCTACTAAACTACAACCTTAATCAAGTCCTTTTGAACAAAGGTCACTAGTGAAACCCTGTTTCACAAGGAGCAACTTTCCCAAGGAAGACCAAGTCATTTAGACCCTACTTTGAACACTTCCACCTTAAAAATGGTGTCTTCAACAACTAATGATGGATATTTATTTATCTAACCCCTACACAAACTCTTCTCTCTATCTCAAATAGGCCTTTCACATAGGCATGTCATAAACTCTTTCCTTCTTCACTCAAACTATCCTTATATGCACACTCAGACCTCTTCACATATCCTTAAACTATAAGAGCACTATCTTGACATTAGGATCATGAATTATATATCATACACATATTCAACAAACTATTCTACTCCACCTGTCCTTCGCTTCACAACTCTCACATCCACCTTGCACAATTCTCTCTCATAAATCTTCTACACAAAGTCTCTCATTTACAAATATAGAACCCAACACATTTGGTTTCACTATAAATAGATAAATAATGAATAATCAAGTCCACATTAATCCTTTTTAGCCACAATACATGCCTTCACCCTTAAGGTATTTCATATGGGTCACACTTAAGCACAATACACTTTCAAATAGGCCTAAGTCACTTTTAGGTCCTATGGAGACCCATTCAAATTTTTTGATACATAGGACCATTTAAAAATAAATAGGTTAAATCCCTATGTCTCCTAGGACATCCTAAAATGATCACAGTCACCTTTTCTCACATCTATGTATGTTTAAACAACTTAAATAAAGACATTATACATAGAAACACCATTTCCGAACATACAGTCAACTTCTTAAGCATTGTTTATACTCAAGATAAATTTATCATACCTCAAAAATAATCATAGATCATCCTCATGGAGTTTACAATAATCCTAAATATAAAATTATTCATGATACATTGAAACAACATCAAAATGAGCTCAAAAATCCTTCTTATATCAATTACAAAACAAGCATGAACATATAGTCAAATTTGAACATTAATATATCTTAATATACACACTTATGGATATTAAAATTAGGTTCATTAGATGCACCATGGATTCCTCTTCATATTTTATTTTTATATCACCAATAAATTTGACTTCTATCAAAAGTTATGGTCCAAAAACTAGACACTGGTCTTTTCTTTACAAAATTTAAATATTCAAATTCAAACAGTCAAGGTTAAACCTTGATCACCATGCTCGTATATCATGTTCTCTTAGATCAAATAGAATATGCACCATCAATATTTTTATATATTTATTACATAATCCACCAAATCCAAATTTTAAACATATGTCACTTTCACCTATCTCATAGAATCTTGAAATGTTGACTCAATACGCACTGTCAATCTTTGTGGATTAGTCAAGTATTTAAATATCAATGCTCAACATTTAATAAATATGTAAAAACATCCACTCACTATTATATCCTTATCATGTAACTTTTCTTTGTCTTTAAACATCATGCAAATGTCCTCATCTCATTACATCCTATCTTCTTAGAGTAATGCACACTATCAATCTTGCTTGGGCTTTACCTCTACTAAACAGTTATCACATTGATCCGTTTGACTCTATGTGCATCATATATATTTATTATATGAACTCATATGAGATGTATATTAATTATGTTTATATCTTTAACATGATGCAAATTGACTAAGTATGGGGACCAACTGTAATATGCCTGAAAAGCCTACTTTGGACTGCAACAACTTATTCTATGCATAGATGATCTTAAATTTGGACCTCATGATCACCTTTCAAAGTAAAATACATCCATATAAAAAATATATATTATAAACTTTATGTGTGTAATAAATAGCACCATTAAAATTCCTTCTCAAAAACTTATGTCATAGAGCCAACTATGCTTGGAACATGTCTGGGATGCCAGATTTAACTCCCTATGTCAAAATCCCCCTAAACCCATTTTAATAATAATAATTAATCTCCCTAACCCATAATTTTAACCCTCACACATTTAATTAATTTAAGATATTTAATTAAGTTAATTAAAAACTCCTATTGCCACCTTACCTGCCCACCTCACCCTATGACTAATTCTCCCTTGATGAGTCACCTCAAGACCTAGTCCCCTCATCCTAACTAACCAAGACTTATTCCCATTTCCAAACTAGATTCCTAAATAACTACTTCCTTCCTAAACTTTTATTTTTACCATTTCATAACATGTGTCACAGTTGGAATGCACAATAATAGAAATCAGGCCAAAAATAGAAAAGTTTAACTATTCTAGGGCCATCGACGTTAGTCAACTCATGGGTGATGTTGATGGGATCCTAGCTGACATCAGTGGGATCACTGATGTCAATAATATAAGCAAAACTCTAACCTATAGTTCAGGTCAATAGAAATTAATAAAATTAATTCTTACTCTTGTTCAGGCTCTCAGCATTCTATTTTTTGACATCCAGGATTACAATCACCTTGCATAAGTCAATCAAAATTAGCAATTGAGCTCTTGAGGAACAATAACGCCCACTTTTTCTCTCTATTCAGGCACTCAAGTTCAAACTCCCTAATAGGGACCATCAACCTAGCACTTATCACTCAATGACCACCACAGCTAAGTATATCACTGATACTATAAGTTGTTTAAATATTTATTCTTCTATTTCTTTATATCTACCTTGCACTGCTTTACACACTTCTGACTGTACCCCCGTGAGGGAGTTATAAATCTTCTTTGCTTGTTTCCCATTTACCTAACTTATCAAATCTCCCACTCCTAACTCTCTCAACCTCCCTAACTTGATCCAAACCATTTCCTAGACTCAGGAGAGCCCTTTGTAACTTTCTAGAAAAATATTGCCCCTAGTGACCTCAGTAGCCTAACCAACATCAGTCACCTCACTACCAACCTCAACATCCTAACCGATATTATTTACTCCCCTACCAATGTTGACAACTATCAATTTCCTAGCCTCTTCAAAATCTACCTAAACAACTTCTAAAACACCAACAAAGTAACTTACCTACACCCTGTCACTCTCTATTATGTATAGGTTGTTAATAATGGTAATTTTATCTCTCTTTTACTCTCTCTTTACCTCTCTTTTAGTTATTTATTATTATTTTTCCTCTCAAAAGTGGATTGTCATCTCGAGCGAAGTTTCACACTTCCTAGAATAAGCATGTAGCTTGGCAACCCACTCATTTATCTACTAAAAAACATCTTATGGTAGTGTTTTCTTATTTGTAGGTAGTCCTCCCTAGCCAAAGAGAAGTGTTCACAACATCTAGATATGGTGCGTAAACCAAATCCAGGTTCATTATAATCACTTATCCCCATCCTTCTTTATGTTTTCCTTTAGACTTAAAATAGACAAAATTTAGTGAAACATTTTTGGCACACCCAGTGGGACCCTAGAGTTTTCCTTGGGTTTATTTATTATTTTAAAACATTCATATAGGTGCATTATAGTGAAAATTTCATTTCTTTCACTTCTTCCTTCTCTTTTCTCTTAAAAATGGAAAATTTAATATCTTATTTCTCTGTTTAAAAGGCATTAAAATTGAGATTTCCTTTCCTTTCTCCTTGCCTCTAAAAATAATTTATTATTTTATTTTACAAAAAAAAGAGAATCCCTTATTTACTTCTTCTTACATGCACATTAAGATAGTCAAATTCATACTCTATTCCTATTTCCTCTTTGTTTTCATTTGAATCTAAACATTTCAGATTTGGGTTTAAAACTTACTGCATTTCATAGTTTTCTTGTTGCATCTTAATTCACCTAGTTAATTACAAGCATTTTGAATAAATCATAATACACATATGTTACACAACCAAATCACATTCACATATATAAGCATCAAAACTCACCTAAGAAAAGGCCCATCAATATTTCATCCCTTGGTGGATCACCTTACTCTACTTGGCTATCTTATTTAGATTTCACCACCAAGGGGAGAACCCACTCCATTCTTTGGTGGAGTATAATCTCTAGATAGAAGGTATATTTTGGCTAAGTGACTTAGCTCAGCTCTAGGTTCATGAAGTGTAGAGAGCAAGATCCTATAACAAGCCACGTACTTGGTCTAACATAGATTTCCTCTTGAGGACCAAAACTAACTGAAACTAGCTCTAGATTGCTTTCTAGTACCTTTGATAACCAAATTATCTTCTCACTATCTGATTAAGATATTAAGCTAACATGAGACTAAAATTAATCTGTAGCACTTAATATTTTTTAGTTTCATGTTCTTTTTATACTTTTTAATTTCCTTTTATAGAGTTGGCAAGGATGTTTTTTTATTGATTCACAAAATCAGTACTATTTCTAAAACTTAGTTTGTATAACCTATTATCTCAAGTATTCTGAGTGTTATTCCTTCTTACACAGACCTTTTACATTCACTATTTTATCTATTTTCAGCCTCTAATATCTTAAAACATCATTTTTTTTTTTTCTCAAGATTTCACAGTGATCAACATCGATTAAGCCTACCAGTATCGGTAGATTTTATCTACCCACATCAGTTATTCCACTGACATCGGCAAACTTTTCCTACCAATATCGGTTAATCCTATTGACATTAACAACTATGTAGTTTCATTTTCTCAAAATATCAAGCTAAAATAACCCACTCAAACCTAGTTTTTATTTATTATATTTTAAATGCAGGGTAGTAAGACCATTTAAACCACCTCTTGCATGGTATGGACATGAGCTCAAGCCAAAATTATTGCTGATTACACAAGTTGGAAACCACTTCCACCTTCCCCTCTCACTTTTAATTCTATCATGGAGCATACTTCAGATATAGAGCATACTCCCAACCCTAACCAAATTCCCATTGTGCCTAAGGGAGATCAAGATTTTGCTAAATTTCTTGATCATAATGTGTCAGCTCTTCAACATTACCTTGCTATGAGTCAAACCCATAATTCTTTGGGTGACCCAATCTATGGTATGTCAACCTCTTTAATGGAGATAACCTCAGTTTTAGTTGCCTCCACTATTTTCCCCATGGTTACCTAAACCACTACTTTGATGAGTAACCCAACTATAAACAATGTCCAAAATGTGGCATCTCCAATCACCCAATCCCACCTAAAAACTAGTGTAACTTCCCTACTTTTATAATCATAACTAGTTCAGCCAAGTCACACCCCATTTCAAAATTTAGTGGTACCTATTCCATCCACCCTCACACCTATAATTACCCAAGTTACCACTAATCCTTCATCTAGTCTAACCATGCCAATAATTCAACTTGTAATAATAATAGCCAACCAAGGAATAGTCTCCAACCCAATGGGATAAGTCCCTTTTCTTTTTGCACCTTAGTCTATGACTCATTATCCTTATAGTTCCCTGACACAACCTTAGCAAGCTATATCATACACTCCCTCTACTTCTTATCAGCTTCCCTATAACTTAAGAGGAATCCCCCAACCTAATCCCCCTCCAGACCTCATTAAGATGTTAATGGAAAAGATGTCTAATCTAGAGACATCTATTTTTGGTTCAAATAATGTATTATCTTATGATCTAATATGCAATGAACCAATCCATCCTTCTCTACCTATTCACCCTTATCCAAGTCAATGAGAGCTCCCTAAATTTACTCACTTCTAGAGTAAAGAGGACCCAAAATAGCACTTGCGAGCATTTAGACATGATTGTTATTTAATAGGGCATGATGATGCATTATTACTTCACTCTTTCCCTATGTCTCTTTTAGGTGCTACCTTGGATTGGTATAGCTCTATACCTTACCATTCCATTTTCTTGTTTACCCAACTTGCACAAATATTCCTAGACCATTTCTTTATTAACATTTATAAGAAGGTTTCTATAATAGACCTATATTCTATCAAATAATTTGATGATGACTCTATTGCTGATTTTGTCGCTCATTGGAGAAGTTTGATCAATCAAATATCCTTATCCTTACCCCAACCTAAACTTATTGAGCTTTTCTCAAGGGCATGTGCTAAGCACATCTTGTCCACACTCCAAGTATAAACTTTCAACACATTTTATGAAGCTTTTACAATGGCACAAAAACTATAGGTTTGAACTATTGATGAAGGCAAAGTCAAGTTGCATAGTAAGAATCCAAATACCAATAAAAATGACTCCTCCTCTAAAACTTCTCCCTCCAACCAAAATTCTAAAGGATCTACCAACACGATGGTTGTTAACTCAACCTCTTTCACAACCACAAAGCAATCAAATTATTTGACTTCTCAAAATCGAACCAAGCAATTCCAATAATGGTATGAACAAAGATAATATACTCCCTTTAGGGAATCATATACATCCATTTTGGAGAAACTATTGTATTAAGGTGTCATAACCCTTCCTTAGATTAAACCTCCTATACTATTTGACCCTTCTTGTCTTATCCCAACTTGGTACAAAGAAGATGAGTTTTGTGGTTATCATCGAGTTAAAGGCCACAACTCTAATAGTTGTAAGACACTCAAGAACATTGTTCAATATATGCTTGATATAGGTGAGCTTATCTTGGATAATCCTAACACACCTCCTAATCAAAGTATGGATGCATCTAAACACCCTTTTCCTAACCATTCACTGAATCAAAATATTATCTAGTCCATAACTAACTTAAGTGATCATAATATCCATATGGTTAATATGGTTTTTCCTTTACCTTTAGTTTAACTTACCCCTCAACAAGATACACCTATTTATTTGACTCCTTCCCCATATTCCATGGCATCTATTTTTCCCATTCTTCCTCCTCAGGTAGAAGATCCTATTTCATCCATTCCACTCCATCAAGAGGAAGATCCTCCTTTACCACTCTTTTTGCCACTTGAGGAGCCTATAATCCCAATTTCATTTGCACCAATATTACCTATCCTCTTACCACTTGAAGACCACACCATACCAGTTCCTCAACCACATTTTGAAGGGAAAATCATTCTTGCATTAATCCATCTTGAGGAACCTACTTCTCCTATCTCCCCTCCACCCATGATAGATCAAGTCTCTTCTCCCATCTCTGTCGAAGAAGACCCTATTGTAGTTCATTCTTATCTTTGGCCCAAAGCAGTAGGAACCAAAAATTTCCCTCTTTACCAAACACCATAGATTTATAGACACAAATATAAGGCCTATGTCAACTTCATCAAAACAATTCTCACATTTGGTGAAAAGCCTATAATTTCTTGATTCCATGAAGCTTGACCATGTGGCATTTTGGGACCAGCTTAAGACTCCATATCCAACATAATGAATGTTGACCTTTACTATCAGTCCCCTTACTACCCTTTACCCTAAGGTCTCTGACAAAGCCTAAGGTTCTTCACCAAAAGCCCCTAAAGTTTAGCCATCTATGTTAGAACCCTCATCCTCACAAGAATCTATTACATTAAATAATATTAAGCCCTTAGGTGTATGCCCCATTTCTAATCTAATTCATCCATATGTGAAATTAGATTTAACTCCTCAACCACAAGTTGGAGTTTCTCACCCTAAAATATAGAATAATGTTAATCCTTCTAGATCTCACCGATCCCTTTTTCAACCCTCAACTTTACCATCCATTTTGGGGCCATACCCTTCTACTTTAGTTGGAATATCATCTAACCAAGCCAAATAAAAGGTTAAGCTACCTGCCTCTCACATTTGAAACTAAAAAAGTGATAGCAAAACATGTAACTCCACCATCACCAAATAAAACACCATGTAAAATTACCTTTCTAATACTGAAATAAAAAGGTTTCCACTCCTACTAGTATATAAAGCACAAGCACACTTGCAGGCTCTCAAAGCATTTTATTACATCAGTTATTGCAAGATTCAGTAATAAATCTTCCTCCCATTAATCCTTATAGTCCTCTTAGAATGAATCCATCATAATTTGATGATACATAAGTGTTTTTATATCATCATTCACCTAGACATGATATTAAGAATTGTAAAGCCCTTACAACAATTATTTAGCAACACTTCGATGTTGACACTCTTTTTTATGACACTATCGTTAACCTTCCTATTATTTCACCTTTGGAATATATTGTTCCTCCTACTATTCCACCTAAATTCATACCCAAATATGTTTTTATAACCCCTTTACCACCTCCTTCAATAACTTTTCAAATAAACACAGTTAATGTGGCCACACGGTCATAAAACCAAAAAGATAAAGCTAAGGAAAAGGTCACTAAACCTTGGACCCATTCCTTCACCAAAGACACTCCCCCTAATAATCCTAATATTTCCATCTTGGGTATTCCTAAAACAACATCTTTAGAAATTATTCAAAGCTCAATGGTGATATAGCTTTACCAAACTCCTATGAAAATATCTTTGTATGAGTTAATCCAAATCTCATCCCAACATCGTCAAGCTTTGACTAGTGCTTTGTAAGCATTTTAGGTATAATTCGATGATCCCAAACCTCTTTTAGCTTTGGTCAGCCCTCTTAATTTTGTCTCCTTGGTTTATTTCAATAATTTAGAAATTCCACTTCAACACCCTAAAGATCAAGATTCTACCCTTTTTATTACTGCATATATTGATCAAACTCATTTCAATAGAGATATGATCAATGGGGTAACTAGTATTAATATTATTTCCACCTGTTCCTATAAACAACTAGCCCTTCTTTATAATTGCATGTCTCAAATTGATGTGGTACTCCATTCCTTTAAAGATACTATAGCTATTATGGTGGGCACTATTGTCTTACATATTCATGTAGGTCCCCACACAATTCCCAAGATGTTATATGTTATAGAAGGAGAGTTATAATATAACATACTACTTGGATGACCTTGGATATGTGTTATGGCATGTGTACCCTCAACTTTGCACTGTTGCATCAAGTGTGAACATGATGGATAAGCACATGTTATACCTACTGACCCACCTCTATTTAAAACATGTAATATGATCTATATTCCCAATGATGTTTTCATCCCATTAAAAACATCATCTTCCTTGCATGATGATTTTGAATCTTCCACAAGATCTACTGCTATGGTTATATAGATATCAACAACACAAATTCTTGACAAGGATCCCATAAAGGACACCTTTTAATGTTTGTCACTTACTGAATATCACTTATTGATGCTCAACATGTTCTATACTCCATAATAATATGGAAGGCTTCACATGCACCCAAATTATGATCCCTATATTTGGATGGTCATCCCTTATGGTCCCCCTAACCTTTAAACCAATTTCACATATAGGGGAATTAATCAAGCTCCCATTGTTAGTAAGCCATCTTCTTCACAATAACCATTTACTTATGATTTATCTTTCCTAAGTAACCCTAGATTCCCTCACACCTATCTTTATATGTGTGCCTAGAAAGGATTTGGTTTAGGTCATTATGAACAAGGTTTCCATACATCTATCAAATATCCTACTAGTAACACCATTGAAAATACCAAAATGAGGCATGGGGTGTGATACACTGAACTAAATAAACTCCCTAAAACCTCCCATGAACCAATTATCAAAGAACCAATCTCTCCTTCTCCACCTTCTTCTCCACCATCACCTACCAAATTGGAGGTATTTATACCTCCTATTTTTTTTCAATGTATTCCATCCATTTAGGGCCTCTCACCTATTGTCAAGGTAAGGAAACAAGGTCCCTTCCTCTCATTCATCTTGAAATAGTTGATGAATATTTTCCCACTATTAACACTATCTAATGTCAATATGATGATGTAATTCTCACCTACATGGGTGAAAATGATTCCTATATCCAATGATCACTTCCATCTAAAATTCAATCTATGTTAAATGAATCAACCATTAACATCAACCTACCCTCCCATGATAACCCTCACATCCTCAAGATTGGCCAATCTTTCGATTCCTCTAAGCAAGATAATTAATTAGATGCCACATTTCTTAATGAACATATCAAAGCCTTCACTTGGTTTGATAATGGCATGCCTAGTATTGACCCCTCTATCGTTACCCATAACATTATCACTAATTGAGATGCTAAATGAATTAAATAGAAGCTTCATAAAATACATCTCCATATTGCTCTCCTTGTCAAAGAAGAGCTCTAATGCCTCCTTTATATTAACTTTATCCAACCCATTGACTACCCACAATGGATTTCTAATATTGTTCCTATCATAAAAGCAATCAAGGAATCTATATTTGTACCAACTATTATAATTTAAACCTCATCTATCCAAAAGATGATTTCTCATTACCTAGTATCGACCAACTTGTTGATCTAATAGCTAACCATGAGATGCTATCACTTATCGATGGATTATTTGGATATAATCAAATCTTGGTTGCTCCTAAGGATCAACACAAGATGACCTTTATTACCCCATGAGGAAATTTCTATTATCGGGTCATGCCTTTTGGCCTAAAAAATGTTGGTATAACTTACCAACATGTCATGACCTATATTTTCCATGATCTCCTAGATAAAATGATGGAGGATTACGTAGATGACTTACTCAGAAAGTCTAAACTTCACCAAAAAAACTTGAAAATTCTCAAAACCATATTCACTCATCTCCTCCAATATAACGTTCAACTAAACCTAAAGAAATGTGTCTTTGGTGTTCTTTCTAATAAACTCTTAGGTTTTATCATTTTTATTTGTGTTATAGAAGTCGATCCTGCTAAGGTTAGAGTAATCCTAGAGATGCCTCCACCTAATAATATCAAAAATCTCTATAGCCTACAAGGCAAACTTCAATCAATTCGATACTTCATTTCCCAGTTGTTAGATTATTGCCAACCCTTTCACCATCTCCTCAAAAATGATGTCTCCTTCCAATGGAATGAAAATTGATAGGAGGTCTTTGATGCACTTTTACAATACCTCCTTTCCCCACTAGTTCTTATTCCACCTAAGGAAAATCAGCCTTTTAACTATACATCTCTAGAACAGACCATTCTCTAGGTGTTACGATTGCACATTGAGATGACCAACATCGATAGCAAGTAGTTTATTACATAAGCCACACACTTATCGATTATGAGACTCGATATACCCATATAGAAAAACATTACCTTATGTTGGTCTTTTCCACATTTAAACTTTACCATTATCTCTTAAATCATAAAACTTATGTGGTCACCCATACTGATCCTCTCAACTACATGCATTCTAAACCATATCATAACCAACGTGTAGCCCAATGGCTCATGCTTCTTGATGAATTTGACTTAGATTTTATTCAACAAAACTCTATTAAAGGGAAAACAATCGATGACCAGTTAGATATTTCCCCTTTACCTAATAATCAAACTTCAACCTTGAATTCCCTGATGAATCTATTACAACACTCTCTACTGATGACATCTCATATCAAATGATGATGTTCTTTAATGGATCTAAATGCCAACATGGTTGGGGTGTGAGGGTCATACTTATTCCTCTATATAGTGGGCCTATGCCTTTATCATTTAAAATATATTTTGAATGCGCTAACAATATGATCAAATATGAAGTTTTGATTCTAAGACTTCAAATAGCTCTCTTCTTGGGTATCAAATCCATAACCATCTTTAGTGATTCTCAACTAGTATTTAACCAAGTTAATGGTTCCTACCTATGCAAAAACAAAATTTTGTAGTGGTATAAAAATCATTTAGATATACTCTTGGGATCATTTCACTCTTATCTCTTGCAAACTATTCCTTGATCTACAATTAAGTTTTCTAACATGATGGCTTTACTGGCTTCACACATACCCTTTTCTTCCTCCTCTTCGAGAATCTATGTCACCGTGCATCACTTAACATTACCCTCTTATGTCTCAACTGACATCCTATTTGTCAAAAATGTCATAACCAACCCATAATACTTATGGTATAAACAACTCATGGATTATCTTTCCTTCTCTATTACCCCTCTTGATCTTTCTAATAATGGGAAATGGGCCTTTATAAAATGTGTTACTGATTACACTATACCAAGGGGATTTCTCTACAAGTGAAGTTTTAATGGTCTTCTCCTTAGATGCCTAACTAGTACTAAGACTCCCTTTGCTATTAATGAAGTCCATGATGGGATTTATGGTGGGTATTTCAATGGTCACATAGTTGTTAAATGTATTCTTTAACTTGTCTATTATTGGCCCACACTTCATCAAGACTATGTTGATTACATTCAGTATTATGCCAAGTGTCAATAACATGCTAACCTCCTTCACATTCCCAATCATGCATTTCAAGTTTCCAAAGACATTTTCCCTTCTCCTAATGGGGCTTAGATCTAATTGAAGAGATTAATCCTCATTCATCATTATGTCATCATTCTATCATTACTACCACTAAATACTTCACCAAGTGGGTCGAGGCCATCCCTCTCATCTCCACCAAAGATGAAAAAATTATTGACTTCATTAACCATCACATCATCTGCCATTTTGGTGTACCTCATAAGATAATAACAAATAATTGCAGGTCTTTCAAAAACTAGACTATTCAAGGTCTTTGTGATGCATTTGGAATCAAATTAAGCTTCTTATCACCATATTATCCCTAAGCTAATGGATAGGAAGAATCTTTTAACAAAACTTTCACCAATATTCTCATGAAGGTAGTCAATGATATGGGTAAGGATTGACACACACACATTCCTTTCACTTTATGGGCTTACCATACTAGCATTTGAACCCCTACGGGTGCTACACCTTTTTCATTAGTTTATGGAATGGAGGTTGTTTTGCCTCTTGAGGTCTAGATTCCTTCTCTTCACATTTATTTACATGACATACTAATGATGACTTTCACAAAGAATGTTTGACCCAACTTGAATTTATTGATGAGTGTCATCTCATACCCTCAACCACCTCTAAATCTATCAAGAGCGTATCAAATGCACTTATAAAAAAACCCTCAAAGAGTGAGATTTCAATATAGGAGATCTCATCTTAAAATAAAATAAACATGTGATGAACATGGAGAAAATCAAATGGGGTAAATTTTCTCCTAATTAGCTTGGACCTTATATTATAACTCACAAGTATGTTTTAGGAACTTATTGCTTATCTTCTCTTGAAGGAAGGCTAGAACCTGAGCCTTTAAATGCCTTACATCTAAAACCATTTTTTTTAAAACCAACATTGGTTTATTTCATGTTTAACTTGAGCTCATCCCTTGAGCATCCTTATTACATTCATTTCATTTCCTCTTCACACTTACTCCTATAAACTTAGATAACTTACATAGTGGTATGGTTTTATCCTCACAGTGGAAAAATCCTAAGCCTCTATAGTCTTGTCCATGACTAAAAGTAAAAAAAATTTGGATATTTGAAAAGGTTATAAAATCTTAGGTCATATTTTTCAACGTAGACTGCTCCCTTGAAGGACAGTTGCATAACTTCCCTTTGCTACTATCAATAGACTGCTCCCTTAAAGGATGATGATTTAAAATTAAAAACAAATTCTTAGACCACTCCCTTGAAGGATAGCTAAGCCAAGATTTTTTCTCAAAGATAAAAAACCAATGAAAAGGACTCCTTACCTCTTTGCACAACCTTAACCTATACAAAATCCCATTTTAGGCTTCCCGCATTGATCATTTTACACAAAAAAAAAGCTTTAAGTCATGGACTTGCCTATATTAGCTCTCAGGTACCCACAAAAGGGACATATCATATCTACTTAGTAGGTTATGATATCTAAACATTTTCCCTCATTCTACCCTTTTTCCACTCATACACTTTTAAGGGACTATGAAGCTCACTTAATATGAGGTAAACACGATGCTTCTCTAACAAACACAATGGTTCAAAGAGATAAGGCATGACATAGGCTCATTTTCCTGAACCTATTTATGTTCTACATTACGATCTTTTCCAATGTAATATCATTTTGCCTCTTTATTTTCCCATCCACATCACATGTTGATATCTCTATTTGAGATGAAGAAAAAATGTCATATTAACACTAACATAACCAACCTATTTATTTTACACATACACCATCACAAATATGGAAAAATGCTGAAATAAATTAACCTAATCAACCTATTTATTTTATGCATACACCATCACAAATATAGAAAAATGATGAAATAAATTAACCTACTCAATCTATTCATTTTAAGCATACACCATCACAAATATGGAAAAATTCTAAGATGAAACTAACCAATCAACTATGCATATACCATCACATAAATGGGAAAGGCTAGTCTAACCTTAAATAACATGATCAACATTAACATCCAAATTAACATAACATCAAATAAACATCATCCATATCAACATCATAATCATAAGAAATGCATCTCAAATAAACACATGGAAATAAATGAACATATCATATATATAATATGTGATCAAAATACATGTTCATTAGCTACATCATCGTAACATCATAAATCTCTCTCAAAATGTACATCTCACATCTTCGGCTCATAGGCTAGAATACATGTAACATTTATAAACAAAAAAAAACTAGAAAACACTGATACTCAAGGTCTTTGAGGCTCTCCTTGAGGTCATGAGGATGTAGTATCATCACCACTCTCCATCTATCTACATCGACATGAGATAAAAGTTGTCTCATGTGACATCAACCTCTCCTACTCTCTAAACTATGAATATCTCTATATCTGTGAGAACTCTCTAATCTCCCTCTTATAGTAAGTAATCTCATCTAGGGCAATCAAATACCTCAACATCAATATAATTTGTGGAGGGCCCATGGCCTTGATGATGGCCCAACATGTACTAGTCCCTATAATGGTGGTGGATGAGGAGGAGTGGCCTGGCTTACTACTCTCAGACTATCTCTCTCTACTATCACTACAGTCACCTGACCCTAAATGACCACTTAGCCCTATAGTGATACAACCTAACCCTATAGAGCACCAATCTAACCCTATGACATCACCACCTACCCTTATAAGGCCAAAACCCCTACTTGGGCCATCTCTTGAGCTTGCATCACTGCATTTTGAGCCTATACTACTATATCTCACACCTATAGCACTAAAACTCTCTCCCTAACTAACCCCTATAAGTCTACTAGTGGTCTCTTGACCTCCACCACTAGATGTAACCCTACCCACCAAGCTGTATAGGTAGATGTATACCCTGGGTCCCCAACACTTGGCCCTACTAGAAGCTCCTCAAAATTAAACCCATCAGTCTCTTGTGACATTGGTAAAGGTGCCTCTATGTCATCCCTCATATATCAAGGGAAGGCAGGTAGAATATCCTATAATAACCTTAACTATCTCTTGACCTATGCCATGGGTATAATCTCTAGCTCACCAGCCTATCTCCCCTTGACCCATAATGAGCTCTACAACCCAACAAGCTACTCTACCTAACCTCTAAAGATTAGATATGTTAGATATGGTGTTTATATGATATCTATAGGGATCAGGCCCTAGATCATATGCCTATAGTAGGTAATGTCTCACATGATGCCATCCACTCAGGTCTATGCCATCCCATCTCTCCACCATCTAAATCTAACCCTGAAGCTGACTAGGATAGTGTTAGGTAACCATAGTGGTTGTGTCACCATGATGTGCTCATATGCCCAACAATGTAAAAGATGGATGAAACATAGACTGTATCACCGTTATAGCCTCAAACCCCATATCTCTCTATATAACTATGCCAAAAATACTAGACCCTAGATAAAAATGGTCCACTTTTCAATCATCTATAAATTCACACCTATCAGATCAATCAAAAATCTCCCTTTGTATGCATCAAGTAATGCATAAACTATTATCTTGATCATAATCAAGATGTTAAGATGATGCTACTCCTCATCAGCCATATAGAGTGGCTCATATGAAAAACTTGTAGAGTGGTAGATCACCTCATTGACATATTCCCCATATAAATTGATCATTTTTATATCATGCTCCTCTTTTGAGTATGCAAATAGTTCCTCACCCTAGAGTGGTAGCCATAAAATCCTATAGACATCCTCTTATGTCCTTGTCAACTCCTCAGTTGGTAGATGGAAGGTGTTGGTGGTAT